>KZ108269.1:109844-120292 GCA_002116355.1 Dothistroma pini CBS 116487 | reverse complement strand
GAGGACAGCACGAGGGACATACTTGTTGCCGGATGCCTGGGTGTGGTGTCAGTGCTTTGTCCTTATGCGCGATTTTGCGGTAGGCGGTGAGATACCTCGTTGAAGTAGACGTTCATGCGCTCGAGCTGGAGATCAGACGTGCCATTGTACCTGCCGCGCGTGTCAGTGTTGCTCTTGCTGTTTGATATCGCGTATCCCCGCCACGTACACGCCGGAGCCGTCGAGGCCATGTTCGCCGGAGATGGTCTGCCAGAATGCAGCACCTATCTGGTTGCCCTGCACGGTGTGTCAATGCCCGCTCTTTCTTTTGCTGTTCCACGCGTCGATACGTACACACTGGCCGGTTTGGAGGTGGACCTGTCATCGCAACGTTGTCAGCAGATCGTCTTGTGTGGCAGTTGTTGACCGTTTGGACGCGGGGCACGCGTGGATATTGGGAATCCAGGGGCGGTGTGGGTGTTGTGCGGTGGTGGAGGACTCACGATCTCACGCATTCCGGGAATTTTGGCGGTGTTGTCAGGGGTGTTGGTTTGGTGAGGGTATAAGTCTCGTGAACAAGATGGGCGCTCGAGGACGTGCTGGTGTGGTGTTGTTTGTGTGCGTGGAACTGGTGGAGCTGGTGGTGCGAGTTGTTTGGTTCTCGCTAGTGAAGGGAAGGGGGAAAACAAGCCGTCTAACAATCCAATCGCTCGACCTTCCCTGCAGACGAGGTGGGGTATCACGTGCTGCATCTCCCAGCTCCTCCTGCAATGCGTTAGAACCATTCACTTCACAGTCCACGATCCAGCCATGGCATCGCTACGCCTAACGATACCCCGCGCGGGCTTTCAGCTACACGCCAAGCAATATCATCAACGTTGCATAATGCCTAGCATACGGCACGCCTCAACAACACCTCCCCCGAAGCCTCGCGTGCTCGCGCAACCAGACAAATTCCGTCCACCATCACATCCCTCACGACTGCAGAGCAAAACATCGCGATACCAATATGGCCCGGACCTCACGCAAGAGCAGAAGACGAAGAAGCAGTACCCTCACATGATGCCTCCCGAAGGAAGCTTCATGCACTGGTTTCTCACAAATCGAACAATCCACTTATGGATAAGCTTGGTAAGAACATTGTAATCGCCTTGTAGATGGAACCCCTCTGACCTATCTTCAGTCCATCCTTATATCTCTCGTCTTCGGCGTCTGGCTCAGCGACTTCATCCACAACACCCCTTACCGCGACCTCCTGCCTCCCAATTCCATGTTCCTCTCCCACCCCTTCAGCTTCATCGGTCGCTGGGCAGAGGTCTACAATATGCACGTAGCCTATATGAGTGCGCAGACTGCGGAACGCCGTAAGCAGAAGGTTGATGATGTGAAGAAGAGAAGTGATTATAGGAAGGCGCATGGGCTGGAGACCGAGGAAGGAGTTTTTGGAGGTTGGACGGCGAAGACGGAGGAGGAGACGAGGGGGCCCGGGTTCAGGGATGGAGAGCAAGTCGGATCAGGAGCGGTGATGGAGCTTGCGAAGGGGACGGGTAAGAGTGTGCTGGGTCAGGCCGGAGAGGCGGAGGAGACGTACGCGGATTTTGAGGGAAAGACGCAGCCATTGAGGAAGAAGTGGCTTGGGATATGGTAGAGCGAAGAATTGTGTGTTGGAAATGTACAGAAGAGATGCTCCCATCACGAAACCCTGCTCCATTCAAAACGTGTTGCAGGTTCTCCTGAGCTCTCTCAAATGACTGAAGTGCTGGGCACCAGTGGAAGGGCAGAACAGGACAGACTTTGCACACAGCAACAGCACGTCCTCACCACTCCTTGACATGGAGCGCTCGGAGATAGTCTCACGTTTCAGACCCTTCGCTCCCGACTATTGAGCTGGCACGATATGGATAGCCAGAGCTAGCCGACTGATGACGGGCGTAGTGACCGCCAGATCATAACGAGCCAGTGGGCCAAGGCACGGTAGCACGCACGCTGCGTTCCGGCACGGTACATGAAACATGCATTATTCGCTGAACTACTTTCCGACAAACAAAGACATGCATCTGGACACGATGTGATGACAAAGGGCAAATGAGCTGCCAGCTCGACAAAGCTTTGACATCACAAAGGCCTGAAGCCACGAACTCCTAAATACACTATCCGACTATCGCTATACAACATCTGCGCACAGGCGCTAATCTGAGAGCGGGGCAAAAGAGCTTGATCGCTGGAAAACCAAGGATTCTGCTGCATGTTGGCAATCGTTGCTGAAGCGGTGAGTAGATTAACACTCTGCTTGAGTGTGCGTCGCGGATACCGAAGTCGTGGCCATAGATCCAAAACTTACTGATTGATCGATAGTGTCGCCATCTTTAGATTTCAATATTCGCTTCGCGCCTACCACGTTGACCGTAAAGGCCTACCCTGGCGAAGCGGCAGACAGTCTTCGACACGACGTCTTGGTTCGTGAAACTTGACCCGGGCACAGAAAGTGACTGACTGCGATGCAGTCCTATCCGCCGGTCGGACAGAGTTAACGGAAGGCTACAAAAGCGTAGCCTGTAACGCCAGGCTCAGTCGCGAGGAAGATTCACTTCGAAAAACAGAAAGCGTGGCCCTACGGCACTTTCCGTGGAAAATGACACACTAACGCACACACACCATTCCTCCCTCGCCCTCACCAATCTTTCACGATTACAGCAACGATTGGACATACCGCCTCGCACATTCCTGCTTGTCTTACCCGAAGCCACCCCACTTTCGCACACCTTCCAGTGCATATATGGAAGCACTCGCAATACCACAGACAGCATTTCCAGCAGTACGCGACAGCGACTCGAGTCACCCACCAACCACCACACACCACGAAAGTCGCCTTGGGACGCATCGCTCCAGCAATATGCACGAAGCAGAAGTAATCGCGTTCCTGCTCCTCTTTGTGGCATACACCCATGCATACCACTGCCCTGAGACCTGGCCGGTGTGCGCTCTCGCCGCGATTCTTGTCATTACGCTGTATTGTGGCTGGTGCTGCGTCCGAGTCGAGGTCATCCGCTGGCTTATAGGGAAGGTGGAGGCTGCGCAGGAGGCATACGGACGGGCGGAGATTAGAATGGAGGATATGTACGACACCGTAGCAAAGGGCGCGCTTGCTTTCGGCAAAGACTTCGAGAGACTGCATCTCGCCATCCAGTCGGTACCGGTTTGGATCAAGTGGGGCTCTCTATGCCTCACCATAGCTGTCGAATGGGCGCTGTTCATGATGCGCGCTTGGATGCTAGAGGAAGGAGACACGATTCTGAATCTTGTTGCGTGTGCTTCCGGCGGCATACTCGTATTGCTGAGCTGCCTGAAGTTGATAGCTGATGCGCACGAGAAAGAGGAGGAGCGTAAGCGGGTTAACTCTCAGGCTCTCATCGTGCGTGGGTCGACTACACCATCAGAAAGGAGCAGCATCGCACAGGATCGCCGAGAGCGCGAGAAGAAGCAGGCGGAGAGATCTGCGGCGTATGGGAGGCAGGATGAGGAGTATGACCAGGACAACTCGAAGACGGATGCATTCGGCAACCTTTCGCTATCGGTCATCACAAAGCGATCCACACGCTCTGCAGATCCCGGCGTGCATCAGCCGAAGCTGCTTGTGTTCCCAGAAGACCTTCCAACGACTCCGCCACCGAAGGCTCAGCCTACGATTCAGTATGTACAGCCAACACCAGAGCCAGAGCCGGACTGGAAGCCTATCGACTGGCATGCGCATGAACACGCTCAGTATGATCTTCAGATTGCCTTCGGACGGAAGCCAATGACGCTGAGCTGCGCTGGAAATTGCCCCTTGGAGAAGAAGCCTGCTGAGCCGAAGGGTGGCACGACTGGAAGCCCCGGGCATTTTGCGCCGGATGGAAATGCCTGGTCGGATCTGAAGACTGGAGGCAATAAGCCATCTGAAGAAAGTACTTCTGGGCTAAAGAAAGGCAAGTCTGAAGGCACCGAAAGTTCTAGTACTAAAGGAGGCGCTTCCCAGCCAGACGACGGCCCCTCAGAGGGTCATTTGAATTCACCTAAGCTAATTGATCAAAATACACAACTCCAATCCTTAAAGAAGTTTTAGCCTGCTTTTGCCATAGGAGGGATGGCGTTGGCTTGGAGATTCGCACGGGGCAGGAAGCTTGAGATCGAAAGATAATGGCCACAGAATGCAGAACAATCATGCAAGAACTACGATACCTGGCGCTTCCTGACGGATTTAATGGAGCACGAACAACTGTCGTATAATATTTCATCTCGAACAAGTTCGAAAGTACAGAAAGCGAAGTGCCAAGCCCATGCTCAAGACAGCATTCACTTCCACGTCAGGACGCTGCGCTGTGCGGCAGCTCTCGTGATTCTCTGCGCGCTAGCAGCCGCGCTAAACCACAAGCACTTCACGCACTCTCCGCCTTCTCACCCTTCACTGCCGCACAACGACTTCTTCCAGTGCATGTTGTCGCATAATACCACGGACAACCGCAACCACCACCACATCTTGCAGACATCACTTGAGCATATCGTGGAGGCATTCGCGACATTGGAACTTTCATTTCTCCGACTTTTGGCCGCGCGCGACGAAAACTCGAACACGGACTCGCTGCTACACATGCCTACAGCAATCGCGGAGAGCATAGAGCGCTTGCACAACACACCAACAGTGCTCGCACACGCGCGCGCCAATAACTCGACTCGATGAGAACCATCGCACATCAAGAAAGCCGTCTTCGGACGCCCGGCGCCTATCGCATGATGGACGCAACTCATCACATGCCGCACCACCCTCGCTGTTTCATAGCCTTTCTCGACTTCGCACTCGACCTCGCAGCCCCTTTCCTGGTCGCCATCGTGCTACCATGCGTCGCACTCTTCATCTGGCCAGTCTTACTTCTGATCGACCTGACTCCACCTGCTCGGTTCCTTCATCGGCAATCATGCGATCGTGTTGTACCAGCGCTTGATGCTTGAGTCGCGCTTTTGGAGGGGTCAGATGGTGAAGTACAAGGGAGAGCCAGCTGAGCCACCATACCCCCCTCCTCCGCCGCCGCGAAAGAGATTGACCGATGAGGAGGAGAAGGCGCTGATCGCGTCGATATGGAAGGATGGTGTCAAGGCTATATGCTACACCCATCAAGAGCCGGTGAAGCCTTCTGCAAAAGAGAGGAAGGCGAAACTCCTTGCGAATGACCGGAAGGTCGAGGCGGAGAAGGCTGCAGCTAAAGCGAAGGCCGAGCGAGAGTGGCGAGAGAGAAATCGAGGATATTTTCCAGAGCTCACAGAGGAGGAGGCGGAGGAGGCACGGAAGAAATTTGTCAATGGGATGAACGAGACCACACTAAAGCGACACCGCTGCAACAGTATCGTACCCACATCGGCTGCCGTGGTGCCCATCGCGAAACCAGCTCATTTGGGGACCGACCACGTCAAAATGGCACAGCTGGGCGTGGAGCACTTGCCACATCACAACTTCCCTTGGATGGTTTCCATGACCAGCGACCGACAGGTACTCTACAAAGACCAGCACCTGCATCCTGGCCGCTTGACCTCACGACAGATCGGCGAGCTGTATTTTAGCCGCCACAAGAAGACCCACATCTCGTTCACTGGCTTCTCTCGAACATCTGCCGAGCACCAGAAGATGGTATCAGAGTTCGCCGAATACCTGTTCAAGTCCCCGCGGCAGACTAATCCATGGAGTATTCGAGAGAGTAGACCTCGACCTCAGACTCAGTGGCACGAGTGCAGCGCCACGAGTACAAACTACTCTACATCTTGGGAGTCGAAAGAGCATCTCGAGGTTTTATCAGCGCATGGCTCCTTTCTTCGGGATGCTCCACGAGACGAGCAAGGTCACGGCCAGCAAGGGAGCGGCAACCAGCACTCGAGCAATGGCCAAAGCAAGGGTGCAAACACTTCGTGTGGCGGATTCTCTGGCAACTCCAATTCTAACGAGCAACCACAAGATGGGAATTCGAGAAGACGACTCTATACCTCCAGGTGGCGCCTCGTCTACCAACCCACAAGACACTCAAGCAGGAGGCGATGAGTCTGGCGCGCAGTCTGGACCCCGCCCAGCCGCAAATGCCACAGACTCTACTGGAGCGGCTTCTACACCCAATGGCGAGACACCCGGATCATTGGAAGACAGAAAGACGCCTGCTGATGCTCCAGAGCGGGCTTTCTCCGATATGTATAGGCAGAGCTTAAAGCCGAACTGGAGCAAGGTTACCAACGGTGCTGCGTCCTTTGGCGGTCCGGCAGACCCGAACCCTTTTGCTGGCAATTCACGAGCATCGACAAATCCGTTTGCTTCTGACAGCAGAGCATCCACGACCCCATTTGCTCCCCGCAATGGGGCGCCCACGAATTCGTTTACTAACAACAATGGAGCGTCCACGAATCCGTTTGCTGCCAGCAGTGGAGCACCCACGAACCCATTTGCTTCGAGCACTGGAGCATCCACGAATCCATTCGCTGCAAGCAGTCGATCATCTACAACCCCATCTACTCCCAGCGCAGGAGGACAGAAAAGATTCACCGCCACGGGAGGCAGAATCAATTTCAGCGGCTTGAGGCACAACGACACTCGTCAGCGCCCTTCTGGACCGCGAACTGTGGCCGATAGTCCGCGTCCGCCGCCCACTGGTGCCAACGCCTCTACTGCTCAGGGCAGTGCGAGCAATGGAAGCTCCGACCAGCCAAGCTCTGCTGCGGATGGCTTGAGTAGATCACAAGCGCCTGGACCAGATCCTATCATGGGACACTCCACCGATGACCTCAAGAGAATCCAAATTAGCATATGGACAGCACGCATGATTTGAATGCTTGGAGACAAGCAACAGGTCAAGCAAATACTCGGTGCCAAGCTAATTGCACAGCTGAAGCAAACAGTTGAGCACCTAGACTTTATTATGGAGTGGTGTATCCCTGATACCCTCAATTGGGATACTAGCAGAGTCAACCACGCCCAAGCTCAGAGCTGTAAGATGACGAGCGAGGATCTGAAGAAAGTCCACGCTAACATCGGGAAAATGAAGAGGTACTCTGCCAATTTTGCGGATCCCCAGGCCGTGAGGGATGCTGATGCGAAGTTGGCGGATCATGTGGCGCTTTGCCCGTGGTGAGACTGGCGCTCTCACTCTTCAAATCATCTACTACGATCTGGACAATGCTTTGTTGTACCAGCACATGGAAGCAACAGCATCAGCGACCGAGAGTGTGAGGCGCTCAGGATCGCCGCAGAGTACATCACGGAGGCGACTATGTTCTTTTGGAGCGCTGTCACATGCACGGTGGAACACGTGAGCTTGAACCAAAAATCAACAATATTGGCCAAGAAATCTGACATGGCGGCAACTATGCTCGTAAGAGCGCTATCAAAGCCCTGGTAGAAGATGAGAAATACCAACATTGGAAACGAAAAATGACCGATCAAATAAGCCTCCACAACTGCGTGCATTTCACCAGATGCCTGAGCTCACCAAACACGACCACACGAACACTCAACAACACCATATTACCATAAAATTGATTCACAACTACTGATTATCACCACGTGGTCCACCACGTCGACCCCAAATCGTCACCACCGAGCATAACGACCCAGATACACGTCAAAGACTACAATCAGGAGCCGGATAGCAAGCTACCTGTGAGCCCGTTGGATATCTTTGGCCGCAGAAAAAGTTGGAAAGCTCAGCAGGGGAAGTCGAGGACTTGGGTAGCTGCATTGCGAAATGCAGGCTGCTTGAGACCTCGTTGGAATCTGTTGACTTTGAGCGGTAGGCGGTGGATTCGGCAGTCAGAGAGGGAGACAATATCAGTGGATGGATATGAGGACTCGGACAGCTGCAGTACAAGATGTGGACTGCTTGAGACCTCGTTGGCTATCTGTTGGCGGATCGAACGATGCGAAATTGGGGGGGAGGGGGGTTGGGAGGGGGGGAAAGAGTACGGAGAGCAGAGGAGGCAAATAGTTTTGCAAGGGGAAAGAGCGCTGAGATGAGGGATATGATGGCTGCGAAATGTTGGTGGACCATTGAGAAAGAGAGAGAGAGAGAGATTGAAGACGAACGACATGGCCGAGCGATGCAAGCACGAATGATAGTGCGAGTTGAAAGCGACCTGAACATGAACAAAAGTTGTTCCCCCTTTCTCCCTAATTCGTTGCACGTGAAGTCTGATCAAGTCTTGCGGTAGGCCGTTAAGCCACGATACTGGCACAAGGCTACTGTGGTCATGCCGAACACTAGTCGGCAGTCGAGTGTGGCATGACTGCTTACACTCTCCTGAGAACGTGGACTTCTGCGCTAGTGAAGCGGCGATTCTGATCTCCTTTGAACCTCCGCTGTTCGGGATGAGGCTGAGCACAGCCAGCTACGCACGACCCAAGTCGGAACGGTGAGGAGAACCTTGTTCATTTCGCGTCAGCGACACTACGAGCAGCTGACCCGGTGACTGCTTGGTCTAATAACGATCTCGCCACAGTTGCTTGGGCTGCCAGTCGAGTCAGGCCACCAATATGCTGAACTGTTAAGCATTGTCGTTAGATTCTGCGATGCGAATTTGCGTGATCGTGGGCATTGAATGGTGTTCAGGCCAAATGGTGCGACATCCGGTCGTATGCTCTTTGTCGATGGCCATGAACGGTGTGGAATCCATGTTGATGGCCCATTGATCTTTCTTCCCGTCAAGTGCTGTCCCTATCCGTCTCGGCGTCCCTAGACTCGGGGGTCTTTTTGCCGGACAAGCTGCCCCGATGAACGTCAATCATACACGTATCTGATGGTTTTGAAGTGCTCTTGCCAAATGTGCATGCAACGTGGTCATTTCTTTGGCAGCTTCGTGCTTGACACATTGCTTGTGCACACGAAAGAGCGTGACAATGACTTTTGAACGAACACGCCTGAATCTTCGAGGAAGTCGCAGTGGGGCACCGGAAGTGCAGCTGACCAATAGCGCGCTTGGCAGGGGTCTTCCGGTACAGCTGTCGACAAATAATCATGAAAGCTGTCCTCGGCCACGTTGACTTAGAGTGGCCTCTTCTCCTGCCGATTAAAGAACTTCTTCTGTCACAATCGACTCTCCTCCCTCTCTACACACCACACACCACACACCACACACCGTTCCTCCCCCTCTACCACATCCGCCGACGACCAGCTGCTGCATCGGGCACAGCGTTTACCGAACACCACAAGTCGACGAAGCTCGCTTTGCCTCGAGGTAGAGCACACCACCACTTCCTCTCACAATACGCCACATACCAGCCTCACACGATGGCTCGGTTCTCCAGAAATAAAAGCGCTCCAGCGCGGACATCAGTTTCGCCCTGGATGACCGCTTTCTACATCTGCGCCATTCTGTTCATGCCCATGCTCTTCATGGGCATGCTCCCCAGCGCGAACGCACAGGATGCGGACACCAAAGACACTGGTATTCAAGGACCGGGTGAGTCGAGACATGTGATCATCTATCCTCTGGCAAGAGCAGCGGCAGGGCAGCCTGAAGCCTGGGGAACGGACAGCATCGCAACATCTAAAAGCATGGCATCGAGAACAAGGCAAGCTGACAATGATGCACAGTAATCGGTATCGATCTCGGAACCACATATTCATGCGTCGGTATCATGAAGGGCGGCAACGTCGAGATCCTTGTCAACGATCAGGGCAACCGTATTACTCCTTCTTGGGTAGCATGGAACGACGAGGAGCGTCTTGTAGGAGATGCCGCAAAGAACCAATTTGCATCCAACCCACACCGGACAGTCTTCGACATCAAGCGTCTCATTGGCCGCAAGTATGACGACAAGGACGTCCAGAAGGATATGAAGCACTTCCCATTCTCTGTTGTGAACAAGGGCGGACAGCCACGTGTCAAGGTTGATGTTCAAGGGTAAGCCATATTCTGCACGATGCGCATGGCATGAGCAAGAGCTGATCAAAGTTTAGGACCGACAAGACCTTCACCCCAGAAGAAGTCTCATCCATGATCCTGGGCAAGATGAAGGAAGTCGCCGAGTCCTACCTGGGCGAGAAGGTCACCAACGCAGTCGTCACAGTTCCAGCCTACTTCAACGACGCCCAACGTGCTGCCACCAAGGACGCTGGCACGATCGCCGGTCTCAACGTCCTCCGTGTCGTCAACGAACCTACCGCCGCCGCTCTCGCCTACGGTCTCGACAAGACCGACCAGGAACGCCAGATCATTGTCTACGATCTCGGTGGGGGTACTTTCGATGTCTCCATCTTGACGGTCGACCAGGGTGTGTTCGAGGTGCAGGCAACTGCCGGTGACACCCATCTCGGTGGTGAGGATTTCGATCAGCGCGTCGTGGACTTCTTTGTCAAGAGCTACAACAAAAAGCATGATACCGATATCACAAAGAACGCGAAGACCATGGGTAAGCTGAAGCGAGAGGTCGAGAAGGCCAAGCGTGCCCTGTCTTCCCAGAT
>KZ108269.1:0-109625 GCA_002116355.1 Dothistroma pini CBS 116487 | reverse complement strand
GGGTATCAACCCCGACGAGGCTGTCGCTTACGGCGCTGCAGTTCAGGGTGGTGTTCTTTCAGGCGAGGAGCAGGCTTCCGAGATCGTGCTCATGGATGTCAACCCGCTCACGCTGGGCATCGAGACCACTGGCGGTGTCATGACCCACCTGATCAAGCGTGGTACCACCATTCCAACCAAGAAGAGCCAGATCTTCTCGACTGCCGCCGACAACCAGCCAGTGGTCCTCATTCAGGTATTTGAAGGTGAACGCTCCATGACAAAAGACAACAACCAGCTTGGCAAGTTCGAGCTTTCCGGTATTCCTCCCGCTCCTCGTGGCCAGCCTCAAATTGAGGTCACCTTCGAGCTCGACGCAAACGGCATTCTCCGTGTGTCCGCAGGCGACAAAGGCAGTGGCAAGAGCGAGTCCATCACAATCACCAACGACAAGGGCCGCCTTAGCGCCGAAGAAATCGAGCGCATGGTTGAGGAAGCTGAGAAATACGCCGATGAAGACAAGGCAACTCGCGCACGCATCGAAGCTCGCAACGGTCTTGAGAACTACGCTTTCAGCCTGAAGAACCAGGTCAACGACGACGAGGGTCTCGGCGGTAAGATCGACGAAGACGACAAGGAGACTCTCATCGAGGCCGTCAAGGAAACTACCGAGTGGCTTGACGAGAACGCTGCTACTGCCACCACTGAGGATTTCGAGGAGCAGAAGCAGAAGCTTTCGGATGTTGCATACCCAATCACCAGCAAGCTTTACGGCTCTGGCGGTGCGGGTGGAATGCCAGACTATGGCGATGATGAGCCTTCTGGTCACGATGAGCTTTGAGTGAGTTTGCAGCGAGCTGGACTGTTTAAGCAATCTGTGACGACTATGAATAAGATGAACACTTCTTCGGGATTGAAGTGAAGTGAAGCGAAGCGAGAAAAGTAGAACGGTGAGCAAGATTCTACATAGATTTTTGCATTGTGAACAATTCTAGGCTTTTGATATCATTATGCTTCTTGTTCCTTCTGTTGATCGCGTCTGCCGATTGCGTGCTGACATGTAGCGCAGCGTCCGTACTCGAGTGAGAAGCTTGGCTTAGACTACATGTCTTGTTTCTTTCGTCAAAAGACTCCCAATCCAGAGTCTCAGCCGCCAGGTGATCTGTTTCACAAGACCGCAGAAGACTAGGGTGTAATGGCTAACGAATGTACCACACTGCACTGTACCGCCTCTCTCTCTCTCGGCACCGACGTCTGCAGCGTTTGAGGCTGAAGCTATGAATTGGATCTGCGACTTGCTCAGCCCACGTGGTCTTTTGTTTGGACTAGTGATCTCCTATATTTACCACGCGACTGCTGCGCGAATGCTGTGCGTGGCTTGTTTGGCGAATGAGTATCGAGCTTTTGAGAGTGCATACAGTCGTGCTTGCCGTGCCTGGTGGTGCGAAGGATTCATGGCCCGTTGGCTCGATGTCCCTCCCGGTGTACTTCACCGCTGGCAGAGGGCGGAGGTGGGTGATGTCCGACTTCCTCATTTACATACTCCGTCGAGGTTATGAGCACGACGCCGTTGAAGATTGATCTGATATCGACAAGATCATGGCCTATTACCTCCTAGCCCTCTCCACAATTCTGACCCTCACCGCAGCACAAACTCCCGACTCTCAGTGTTTCTGGAAACGCGACAGGACTGTCATCTCCGAGGGCGACAGCTGGTACGCCTGCAATAACACCGCAACGGCTGTCGGCGGCGCACAGCTCTGCTGTCAGAAAGGGTCGGAATGTGGTCCTGATTCTTTATGCCATTTCCCCACGGGAAACAATGGAGGAAGTGGATGGTATCTGGGTGGGTGTACGGATGGGAGCTGGAATGATCCGGTTTGTACGAAGACTTGCAGTAAAAGCGAAGTATTGCCAACGGGTGTGGAAAGGTGCTAATGCGGTTACAGCTAAATTCCACGAAACTTGGGTACAATGGAACAACACCGAACAGCTCTGGAGATGTTGCGGGGACGATATCTGTAACGGGACGCCGTCGAACGTGACATTCCAGGCTGTGTCGCCGCAAAGCTGGAGTGCGGTTCCTAGTACTGCGACAGCAACGGCGACAGCAACTAGTACGAAGGCTGCCGCGGCAAATAGTAACGACGGCAAGAAGACACAAAGCAAAGGCAACAGTGGCTTGAGTACAGGTGCTGAAGCTGGTATCGGTGTAGGAGTCGGCATTGTCGGACTGGCTGTCATCGCCGGAATTGCAATCTGGTTCTTGAGGAAGAGGACGCGGGATGGTACGAGCTACGGCCAGCACGATGCAGAGCAGATAAAGCGGGCGCCTGTGTCTGGTGGTGATATTCGAGGGACGACCTCGTCTGCTCCGGCATATGATCCGCCCCTGCAAGAGCAGAAGAAGCCGATGCAACAGACGAGGAGTGAGATGCCAGGTTCCGAAGCGTACGCGCCACAGGAGCTGGGAAGTGAGAGGCAGGTAGCGGAGTTGCCCGGTGATGAGGCTAGGAGTTGATGATAAGTATTCGGCAGTAGTGACATACCTTCAGCGAAATTTACGATCAACAAACCACACATCCAAGCCTCCTTCTAGCTCTCCCTTGGCAATGGTTCCATCTTGAGCCCAAAATGCCACCAGGTAGTACGATCACCGGATGCCAATGCAGCTGAGATATTCAGATCTGACAATTACGCTCCGAGAGGTCGGTCCATCAAGCGACTAGGTACACATGTCTTTCCTAATTCTGCATATGTAGACTCCTGGCATTCTTCAAAAACTGTTGGCTCTTCACAACAGCAGGGTGAAAAGAAACTTGCCGATCAAAAGCAATAGCAGCCTATCAGGCTTTGGACTCTTCCCGGGCCCAATTCCGAGTGCTGGAGCTTTTCCCTGGAATAGAGAGCGACCCTACTCAAGGCAGTGTTCATTCGCTCTCCTTACCTGCTGCTGAGTCGATTGCATAAGAGCTTTCCCCGGAGCGTATGCAGAACAGCGGTGCCCTGGGCGACTTCATCGCCATGGCTTCCACAGCGAACGCCAACCCAGACATCACGAACACGATGGACGCCACGACCACGATCGCCATGACAGAGACTCTAGAAAGTGCTATTAGACTGGCCAGCCAACTCGACACTGGTCGTTACCAAGATGCCTCCGCCACCCAATTTCTTAGGAAGTGCCTCCACATGCTCGAGATAGTGCAAGGCATTGCTGGTGTGTCACCTTAGGAGAACCAGAAGCGCATATTCTCGACCAGGCAGCAGCTCGAACCAGGTGCTAGAGCACCAGTAGTTCTATGGCACTGGCGCATAGTGCGAAAGTTTCTCATACTGCTGGGTTGAGCTCAATGTCCCATCACATATAAACCCAGACGGCTTCTAATTCGAGGCTCCAACGGGAGCAGTGGAAGTCCTCTACCACTTGCGCTACCCTGAAGTCGCTCGGCGGCTACGGATCGATGTCATCCGCATCGACCAGAACGATATGGATGAGCGGCTGCAACAGGTCATGTTAATGAGTGACATCTGCCGTAATGTTACCGGAACCTTTGTTTGGCTGGTAGCAGACGACTGTCAGACTTCGTGCGCCCTGGTGCTTTGCATCAGCATTCGCCAGCAGCTTCCGTCCATCGTACTGACAAAGCTGTAGGGCTGGCAGCTTCTGGGTCGAGACAATAGACTAGAAGAATTGATGACAGCTTGGTGGTCAGTCTAGAAGCTCGCGGCCGGGAGATCATCCGTCACCATCGAGGAATGGCTTGTAGGGACGTGTCGTGAGTGTAAAGTGTTCGGTATGCGAATAGCTCACATTGGCATCGCTTCGACAAGGGACCAGGAAGGTGATCAGATTGTCAAACTTTGCGGAAGCAGTCAACTTTTTGCCTTATCCCCACGGAACGAATACCACTTTTTTGCGAGGCTCTTGTAATACATTACGGACAATGAGAGTGCTAAGGGCGCTAATCGCAGCGATGGACAGGACAAGAAACTTACTGGAGACCTTCGAGCTCAGGTCGTGATGTTCATGTCGATGAGAAGATATTTGGTTGTGACCTTTGGGTGGTAGGCTGACCGGCCATGGAGTACTGTAACCGCGCCGTAGTCATGCTTGAGATTCGAATGCCGTCGCTCCTCGAGGTGAGTCTGTACATATGTCAATACGTCGATATGCTATGGTGTAATATTTTATGCTATATGCCCTGTCCGATGCCACATGACTGCTTCATGCCGCGTCCTGCATCTCAAAATATCGATCAGCTACCTCTGAAGTTCCCTCCGCAGCCTCATTGGCATCACCGTATCTCTCCGACAAAATCTTCAACTTCGACATGAAAGGATCCTTGTCGATATACGCACCCCTCAACCACCTCTCTTTCCCTTGGTCACCAACCTCGAAAGCCTTCCTGGCATGCAAAACTCTCCTGTTGTCGAATATGACACATTCTCCCGGCTTCATCAGTCGCTCGTAAATCGCCTCAGGCCGATGAATCTGCTCGTTGAACTTCCTCGCCGCATCATGCCAGGCATCTAGTCTCCGACTTAGAAGTTCGTCGCCCTGATTCGCATAATGGTCGTTCAGCTGCTCGCCCAGGCGAAAGGGGGCTTGGAACGGCGGCGACCACGAGACATGGTCGATCAAATCGATAGGCTCCGGTTCGCGGCCCTCTGCAGGACTCAAACGGCGGCGCATGGCGAGGTAGTCCTGGAACAAGAGGCCGCGGGCCTTTTGCTGCTCAATGACTGGTCGAGCTTGGTGGTAGTAGTCCGTCTTGTGATCGTAGTGATATTCAACTGTAATCTTGCTGAGGGCGCGGAAAGCGTCCCGATCATTGTGGTAGAGATGTACGGCGGCTTTGAAGGAGTCCGTGAATAAGCTCGCGCCACCCGAAGAGGAGGAACGGATGCAGTGGAGAAGTTGGAGGTGCGGCGGTTGCTTCATGTACATGAGGTCCATGTGGAATCCAAGGTTTTGAGAAGTGTAGGCGACGTTCTTTGCTTGTGGGACTGAGCGGACGTCCCAGGTTTCCCCGTAGAAGGTTGTTTTGAGAGGACCAATTCTTTTCGATAGCCGTCCTACGGATTTTTCGTCGCCGGGTACATTGGTGACGAAGAGTAGACCGTGGGACTGAAGCTGCCGGAGAGCCTTCAGCAGTGCAATGTCGTCTTTCATGTAAGCCTCGTAGGTGAAATCCTGTGTTTGCTGTTGGTACATCTGGGCATCCCAGAGCACTCTTGGAGTTGCATCTTGCTTTGGTCGGTTGTCACCGGTCGTTGCATACTTCGACAGAAGAGCTAGAGACAATTCCGTTGTATGGTCTGTGGAATACCCGCGGACGTCGTGATTCCACTTGATCCTGACACTCTCGGCATCGAACTGCACATCAACAGCTTCAATCTCCTTAGGGATGTCGGCTGTGACAAAGAGCTTCTG
Source organism: Dothistroma pini CBS 116487 (assembly GCA_002116355.1). NCBI lineage: Eukaryota > Fungi > Ascomycota > Dothideomycetes > Mycosphaerellales > Mycosphaerellaceae > Dothistroma > Dothistroma pini. The sequence continues at coordinate 104,209 of KZ108269.1, read as the reverse complement.
CCTGGTGGATGGATCAATACAGCGAGGACATGAACATAAATCTCGCAAAAGGACTGTCGAAAACGAGTGGCTTCCAGTGGAACCGGGCACGCTCACTTTGGCATTCGCCAATCGGCCTCGTCTATCTCTAATGGTAGATTGAGACACATGCGACTTCCCAATAGGACTCTCTGAAGCATCGACCGGGCGAACTCTGGAGTTACGAGTTGCACCAGTTGACGCCTTGAAGCTATGATATGTATCTGTTGGCCGTTGGTGGAGAGTCGATCGTGGCACGTCGTCTTTCCTCCAAACTTGGTGCTTCCGAAACGAAGGTGCTTCTCGCTCCTGTGCGAGGTCCCATGCTTCGACATTGGTGTTCTGGAACCGCGTGCAACTGCTCCATGCACGCGTAGTCGTGTTTGCATTGCCGTTGGCGATATTCACGTTCACATACCGTCGCGGCGCTGTATGGCGGAGTAATGCAGCCATTGGCAGCAGCAGCAGATCCGGGTGGTTGGTACAGGAAGCAAGTCAACACAGCGGAGCGGAGGAAGAGGGTGGAGAACACTGGACCCTGGCCGAAGCTTCATCGTACCTGCATAGCTCTAGCTATCTTCCAACGACCACAGCCTCTACTTCATCGACGACCACACACCACCTCCCATCTCAAGACACAGATGTATGTCTACACCTGCCGCCCAAACCCGCGATGAAGGCACCCGCACCCAAGTCGTCCTCGCCGGCGCAATCTCCGGCCTCATCTCCCGCTTCTGCATAGCACCCCTCGACGTGATCAAAATCCGGCTCCAACTCCACTACCACTCCCTCGTAGACCCTCTCTCCACGCCCCTCCGCCAGCAGTCCACGCCCACAGGGATATACCTCGTCGTCCAAGACATCTGGCGCAACGAAGGCATCACCGGGTTCTGGAAGGGAAATGTCCCCGCCGAAGGGCTGTATTTGGGATACGCGGCTGTGCAGTTCTCGACGTACCGGAGTGTGAGTCAGGGGCTGGATAAAGTGGAGGAGGATGGGGGCATGAGGATGAATGGGACAGTGAAGAGCTTCATAGCGGGCGCTGTAGCGGGCACGGCAGCGACGACGACGACGTACCCGCTCGATCTATTGCGGACACGATTTGCGGCGCAGGGCACCGAGCGCGTGTATACCAGCCTCATCTCCAGCGTCCGCGACATCACCCGTCACGAAGGAGCTTCCGGCTGGTTCAAAGGCCTCAATGCCGGGATAGGCCAGATCGTGCCTTACATGGGCCTCTTCTTCGCCCTTTACGAATCCCTCAAACCAGCCCTCTCTACCATGCATCTCCCACTCGGATCCGGTGATGCCGTCGCAGGTATCACCGCAAGCATACTATCTAAAACGACGGTCTTCCCGCTCGATACTGTGAGGAAGAGACTACAAGTGCAGGGACCTACGAGGAAGAGGTACATTGGCGGGGAGAGGATTCCGGTTTATGAGAGAGGTGTTGTGGGGACTTTGGGGATGATTTTGAGGAGGGAAGGGATGGTGGGACTTTATCGGGGGTTGACGGTCAGTCTTGTGAAGGCGGCGCCGAGTAGTGCGGTTACGATGTGGGCTTATGAGAGGGCTTTGGGGGTGATAATGAGGATGGAGGAGAAGGAGGTGGATTGAGTTTAAGATATGGTCGACGTTGAGTCTTGCACTACGTTGCATTGCGTTGCACGGGGCATCATAAATCTACAGCAGCACTCGAAGAATCCAGTCTTCGTTCCGTCCCAGCACCTAGACCTTCAATATCCGGCACACTGCCAATCGCCGTATGCAAAACAACATCTCCCACATCCTCCCTTTTGATCTCCACCACAGCACCCATATCATCAGCCTCAGCCTCCACTTCCTCTTTCTTCACCTCGGCACCCTCCGCCGTGACCTCCACCTCCTTTTTCACCTTCCTCTTCCTCGGACTGCCAGCTACCGCACTCGGACAGAGCTTCTGCACACTCAACTCACACTCGTCGCACTTCCTTCCCACTGGAAGACATATCGTCTGTCCGAATCCGACGAGTAGGTGGTTAATGTCATGCCACTTCTCCTTGGGCAACCAAGACTCTAGTTCGGCTCTCGTCTGCTCCGGCGTACTCGTTTTATGCCACTTCCAAAGATTCGTGATTCGGTGCACATGTACATCGACTCCAATACCTTCGTCCCGGCCCCACGCTGCGGACATGCAAAGGTATGCCATCTTCGGTCCTACGCCTGGGAGGGAAACGAGACCTTCAATCGTATCGGGTATATCGCCATCGAACTTATCCCGCAGGATGACGGCGACGGATTTGAGGAATTTGGTTTTGTTGTTGTGGAAGCCGACTTTTGCTATTAGGTTATTCAGATCCTCTGGCGAGACGTCGATCAACGATTGTAATGTGAACCCGCCGGGTAGATTCTCCTGCATGTTCTTTATCGCTGCCGCGGTGACGGTATCTTTCGTCTGAGAACTCAACATTAGAGAGACCAGAGTCTGGAGGCGTTGATCGCGAGGGGAGCGGGTGGTTTCGGCGAGGGATTCGCAGCCCATTGTGTCGACGGGTGCGAGGACCTTTTTGCGCATTTCGGCGGTGATGGAATAGACCTTCTCCCAGTTTGTGGGAGGATCGATGTGGATTGTGCCATCTTCATGTTTGATCTTTTTCGCGGGTTGGCGTTTGGGTTTTGGAGTGGACGAGGGAGAGGACTCTTCGAGTTTGGGGGCCTTGCGAGGGGAGCGGCGGGTTGATGGAGTGGTCGAGGTGGTGATGGTGGTTGTTCGCTTCCGCTTTTTGGGTGAGCCATTGGTAGTTGTATCGATGCCTTCGTAATCTGTTGAAGCTACATCATCGGTGTGGTCAGGTCCATCGGTGGTGCCATTGGCGAGTGCTCGTAGAGATCGTGTTGCTCTTGTTGATGGTGCCATTGCTGACACGATACGAGCGGTGTCGCGGGATATGCGCGAAGTCCGCATGTTGCTTGATCGGTGTAGACGACATATTGAACCTTTGGACGATCGAAGGTGGGAAATCCAGACTCCTGACGCGAACGATCGACACTTTCGAGCCCCGGCCATATGGCTGACTAACGCGTCATCGCAATATCATCCATTGGCTCCTCGCCATCGATATCGACTTCACTCCCTTCGTAACAGACTTGATGAGAGCGTTTGCCACTATGTCGCCGACGGCAGATCTCCGACGCTGCAGCGCCAGCTGACGATAGAAAAGACAATAATCACAACTACATGTGAGATGGGCCGCGGCTGCCATCACCGGTGCACTGCATTAGGAGTGATCCATCTCATCGATGTCACCTTCACCGCAGGCCTTGACATGACAGTATCTTTCCAGCCGTCTCCATCTTCGTCGCTGCTCGTGGTTCTTGATGCGGGTCACTCCTTTATCTACCAAGACTCGACTCTTGCCTCCAAGCCTCGGCATTTACATGTGACCCATCAAGTCCAGACTAGGAAACAACAAAGCGGAAGAAGTGCTCATGTGCTCCTGCTGCTAAAGGGCTTGTAGGGAAAGGCCCGTGGCTGATCCTTGAATTGACATAGTTCTGATACCAAACCACAAGCATCCCCCGAGACACGACTCCGGGTCGCGAGCAGCCACGTCTATCTACCCTTTGACTCTCATTCTCTTCCAACTTCGGTGGCTTGTGGTGGTTTATAATCTTCTGGATCTATGATTCTTGAGATCCCAACAACTATTGTGCTTGGTCAGGCCTGGCAGAGAGATGAGTTGAAGCTCGCGCCCTGCCACTCGGCCGCAAGTCCGTTGGATGCATCGTGCAAGGAGGGAATTAGGAGGTTGATGTGGAGGCAGAGGCCGGACGGGCTGGAGTGAATGCCTAATGCTCTCTACAACCGTCCTATTTCGCACAAGGAGGTAATAATGGTGATTTGTAACTTCTGCCACAGAGAAGCGGTCATCGGATAGGAGCCATATGGCTGTCTTTCGAGGTCGAATGCCCCATCCCATTTCCCTTGTAGCATCGATCATGTATCAGTTCGTTCTTGCGTTAATTCTTCCTGCTCATGACTGAGCTTCGTATATTCGAGTGCCATTCACAATCTTCTTCTTAGTGGGCGACATCATCCTCCCCGTCATCAAGCCTTTCCCTCTCCCTGCCCTTGCTCCTCCTCGACTTTCGCATGCCATTTCCCTTCCGTACCCCATCCTCCGCCAACATCCTCCCCACTGCTCGATCCAGGACTCGCAGTAGTATCCCCTAACCTCGACCACTTCATCCTACGACAATCAAATTCAAAAGTCTGCGGATTGACTCTGACCTTTTAGCCTCCAGTATGCGGGTACATGATCTTGAGCAGCCCGCGCACCTTGTCGAGATGGGAGTCGAAGAAGTTGGTGAGGGCGAGGATTATGATTGTGAATACAAAGGGCTGAGGGCGAATGGCGGGAGTGGAGGCGGTGAGGAGATGTTGGCTGGAGGGACTTTGAAAGGACTGAGTTAGTGAAAGAGTTATGGTGAGGATGTAGTGGACACACACGTACGAGACCTCGCTGTGTGACTTTTAATTTTGTGATGTGGACTATTACGCCGATGACGCTCTGGAGGAATTGAGAATGCAGATGTTCTTGTATTCTGTGCGCTGCTGTCAGTGCTTGGGCTCTGCGATGCGAGTAGGAGTGAGGTTGTGTTGAGACTGACCTTGACGGATCTGCTGGCAGACCAAGCTGAGAGGCGGCGCGTAGAGGACACGGCCGTCGCATACATGGGGAGTCTTATTGCCGTTGTGAGCCGCAAGCTCATATATCCCGTTGCGAAGCTCTGCTGGGAGGGCGACGAGTTGACTGCGCGAGGTCGGTTGGGTAACAAGAGGCAGTTCCGCTGTCCTCTTACGTTTCGCCATCCTTGCAGTAGAGAGGTGAAAAGTCAGATGAAGAGAGGTCTTCTAGAACTTCAGATCCAAAGAAGTCAAGAAGCGAGAATGGTGCTGTGACCAGAGGAAAGGAACTTGCCATAGCACGTGCACGATTGATTGTGGGTCTGTCATTCACTTACAGTACAAATAGCCGCAATTTGGGTATGTGACTATGTGAGAACAGGGATCACCCAAATGGCTCAGCTCGGAAGAGAAATCGACTCGCATCGCGATCATAAATGCTACTTACTATGAGCAATCGCAGCTGTTCTCGTCTCCTACATCCGTAGTACCAAACGGCGGGACCGTGGTCATTCGGATATGCAAGATGTGACCATTAGTACTGATGTAACGAGCTCCAGAGCCCGACGTCGATAAACGCGAGCAAACTATGTTCCTTCAGACGTCGGCAGTGCATGGGCCATCATCAATGGGGTTCTCTCAGATACTGTAGATGGATGCAGCGAAGCTGAAGGCGCATGAGAGGCACATTAGCGGAGTCGTAGCATTCGATATTAGGGGTAGTGAGGGCTGGAGAGTATACATGGGTCGTTGTGGGGAGACGATGGACAAGACTATATGCTTGTATCTTGACATTGAGGTTCTTATGGCAGGAAAGAGCATCAAGGCTACTCTACAACTGGGAAGCACTCCCTCAGATCATCAGGTAGACCCTCCGCAAACATCTCCTTGAGCGCAATTCGCTTCTAGCGATACTCCGGACCACACCACGCTGCTCCATCTGTATTGCAATACAGACGTTGCATTTGACTTCCTGCCAGTCGTTAAAGGCATCGTCGGTCTGCTTGATCAAGTCTCTGGCACGTTCAGCCCACGCACGTCCATTTGCAAGAGCCTCCTCCGATTCTTCCTATGAGACCTCGGGAAAGTCCTCCTCCAGATCGGCAAGGAGACCGGTGTTGGGAAAGGCGGCGATCAGCTCCTCGCGCTTCTTGCGGTAGAAAGCGGTGGCTCGTGCTACCTTGGCATCACCAGTAGCTTTCCAAGTGTCGTACTTGATGTTGCTCTGTGGCTGAGGCTGCTTGAAGTAGTCGAGTGCCTGGCGCTTTAAAGTGCGTACGGTGATGAGCTTTGCTTTCAACTTCTGGACTTCGGCGTCGGGTGCTGGTGGCGCAGAGGTGGCATTTGAAGCCTGTGCATCGTCATCAGAGCTCGGAGACGAAGCCTGTTGTGCCTTGATGTGGCGACGCAGCTGCACGTTACCCTCAGGCTTGTGCTTTGGCTCGCTCAGGTCGATGTCAGCAAAGGCTGGATAGGCCTTCGCGTCGTCATCGTGGAGATGACCGTCGGCCATGAGTGACGCCAGCTCAGCACGGCGTTCGTTGTACAAGATGGTCGCTGCCTTCAGCTCATCGGCTCGCTCAATTGACCATGTGCCGTGCACCCTGACCCGGGCAAGATCGCGCTCGACCCAGGCAACCTTCACAGCTTCACGTGCGGCCTTCTTCTTCCCTCGCAGAGCTTGCTTGGCAGACTTGGTGTCACCCGATCCCGAGCTTTCGCCTGTGTCGGTGCTCTCTGGCTTCTTCTCGCCATTCTCATCGTAGCCCAGCTCTTCGAGCTGCTGAAGATGCTCATTGATCTTGCTGACTTTGGCGAACTCGTCCGGGATCAAGACCGCACCTTGTACCTGCTTCTCTTGAGTCTCTCTGGCTGCACGTAGTCTCTTGACAAGCTTCCTGGCCTCTCTGGCCTTCTCTGTTTCAGGGTCAACCCGTCGTGGAAGTGGTACGTCTTCTAAACCTGCAGAGATTGCAGACTCGACCGGCTCAGACATGATGTCCTGCTCACCGGCGGCGCTTGCAGTCGTAGCCATGGGCGAAGTGCTGTCGCCAGCATCCGTAGCTGTGTAGATTTCAGGAATGCGCTCGGGGTCCTCGCCGATGGTTTCGATTGTAGTGGAGATGCTCGTCGAAGGATCGACTATCTTACGTGCAAAGGCTTCTGGCACCTTGGAAGTGTCAGACAACTCCTCCAGACCAGCAAGCTGTCGCATCTTAAGCTGAGTCCCCTTGATCTGTTGGTCGAATGCGGGAGGCTGCTTCTGCTTTGGTGCATCTGATGGTGCAACGAGAGCATCGAAGCTGGCCTGCCGACTTGGTTGTGGTCCTCCAAGACCGGGTGGCATGATGCGCTTCAAGATATTGGGCTTCATGACTTCATTGGTGAGTTCCTCGGGCTGTTGCTTCCGCGAATATAGAGAAGAAGTGCCTTCCCGCCGGAAGATTGGACCAGACTCGATCTCATACTGCTGTTGAGGAATGTCAGGTTGATTGAATAAGGAAGAGGGAGCAGGTGGCATGCCCTGGGGAATCCTGGGACAGAGGCCCATAGCTGCTTGCTTGTTCGCCCACCAGTCTGTTTGGAACGGACCAGCTGCAAACGGGTCGACTGCTGACCCACTGTGATTCGCAAAGGTCGAGTGAGGAAGTGATCCAAATGGCCGGGCGGTCGACTCGGTAGGGTAATCGATCGTGTTCGACTTGGTAGTCGGCGCAACGAAGGAGGGAGCCCTCGGTCGCCACCGAGACGGCTTTGCCTGAGGTGCCGCCGAAGGGGAATAGCGAGGCTCGCCGCTGGACTTGAGCTCGATAAGGTCTGCCGGTGTAGCTTCGCGTCGTGCTGATGGAATCGGTGTCTCATTCTCATCTACTTGTCGAACTGCAGCCAGTTCGGGCTGAGTTGGTTGAGGCGTAGGCTCTGTAGGCGGCGGGAGGCTTGACGAATCCGCAGAGTGATCTTTTAGCACGATCTCGTCGACAGCACTCGTGATTGCATGTCTTGAGCATGGTTCGTCGTCGGCATAGAGCCCACAGTCGGGGCAAACACCACAATCTGCAGTCTCGTGGTCATTCATGCCACTGACGTCGCAAGTTGGTGGCACCGGAGCTTCACGTCGCAATGCCACCTCCTCGTCGTCGCTTCCAATCAGTGGCTTCGTTAGCAATTCTCCGAGGACGGCGTGTTCATCGTCTTGCATCCGATCGTGAACTGCCAAGCAGGGCGTACATAGCTTGGAGTCTTCAGATGTCACGCAGAAACGGTGACAGCTCTCACACTGGAAGTCGTGCCCGGTCGTCTGTGGGGCAGGAGTAGTATTCATATCCTTCAACAGTTCGGCAACCATCGACCTCGGTGCTGGCTTCTTGAGGTCTGGTGTCTCCTCGTAGAAGCTGAGGCGCTCACCAAGGGGACAGTATGGCTCGGAGCGCTGTGCATACTGTTGAGACCACTCCTTGTAGCCTGAATCGTCGCCAATGGTCAAGGTGGAGACTTTCTTGTCCTTGATCTCGTCATCAGCCTGCACTGCTTCAGCAACACTGTTGCTCGGTGGTGTTGTCAGCGGTGAAATGACTTCACTCTCGTCATCCTTGACATCTGCTGGTGTTGGCTCTTCATGTCGAGCACCGTGCTCCTCGACATGCTCCTCAATCTGTGTTCCAATCCTATCTCCGGCCTGACTCTTCCCGCTCTCCGTAATAACGTCGGAAGCTTGAGAGAATCGCTTGACCATTGGTGCAGATCCTACTGGTAGTCGGTTGCTCTGATCAGGTGAATGATGCCCATTCGCTGCTGAAACCCCCTTTCGTTCACCGGCAGCGTGAGTCACTTGGATCTCTGTAGTCGTGACCGCAGCAGGTTGAATTTCCGTATCGGCGCTTGCAAGGGTCTCTTGAGCTTCTTTCTTGGCCTTTGCCTCGCGAAGTTTGCGAATGTGTGGAGGCGTTGGTGGAATCTCCTTGGCCGCTGGCGAGGCAGCAGCAGAAGTCATGGGCGACTGTGCTGGAGTATCATCGTTCTGTCCAAGCATACTTGCCATCCGGATCCACTGTGGAGTCTTCCCATTCGTGGTTTGGCGTAGTGGCATATGTACTGCCTTCTGTCGCGCAGCAGCTGGCACTGGCGGCTTGCTCGTATTCGAAGCTCGGTTGGACTGCTGTGCTTCTGATACTTTCTCCTTCTTCACTACACCACGAGCATGTGTACCTCCAGGTGTCATGCTTGCCATCCAGTTGCTCTGAACTTGGACCTCCTGCTCCTCCTTGGAGAGCTTGCGCTGTGGGTTACCTGCTGCACGTTGCTGCTGATGTCCTCGATGTTGTGATTTACCCTTCGCCTTATCGCCACCTCTGGTAGCATCGGCGGCAAACCGAGCAGCTTCGGCCATTTGCTCAGTGGTGAAGTTGAGAGGATTTGTGGCTTTGTCGACCGCACCGCGCTGTTCTCCCTCGTCGATAACGGAGTCGACCACCACAGAGAGTGTGCCATCGAGAACCTCAGCTTGGAACGAATCAGTGATGTTGGCTGGTGGTGGTGGCGCTTCGAACTGCTGAAGCGCTTCCTCTTCCGCGCCGGCGTACTGATCAATATCGTTGTGCTGTGCCGATGGTGGTGACCCGATCTCCGCCTGGATCTCTCTCTCTCGCTGTAGCAGTCTGTCGAGGACATCCTCGCCCTCGACTTCAAGGTCGTCTTGTGGAACGGGGCTATCTTTCCGTGATGCTTGTGACTTTTCAGAGCCACTGCTTGACCGCCGCATGTGCTGGATCAGCTCAATGCCGCTGGCGAAGGTGGACTCGACGCGCTCGGGTGACTTGGCGCCAAACGGGATTGCTTGTGTGTCTATTGCCGACTGTTCAGCCCACGTTGAGCGAGGGTGTGGCGGTGGCGAATCGTCCTCGACGTGAGATGTGTTGGTCTTAGGTGCGTCCACCGGCTGATTCAGGGTGATCGATTGGTGCTTGGGCGCGGCGGAGTCTTCCAGGCAATGATGTAGGAGTGAGGAGGCAATGAAGAGCATACGCGTCTGCAGCCAGAACATGCAGACCCATGATACCGTAAAGCAGTAGATGAGGACACACAGGCCCAGTGCGAAAACGAAGATGATGAGTCTACCGACATGCTTGACAACGGCGATGACGGCCTTGACCTAAAGTGAAGTGTCAGTGAGTCAGGAGATAATCTAGAATGGCGGAATCCTCACTGGAACCTGCAGGTCATCGTCGAGCAGGAGGATGACATCTTCCAGAGCTGACTCATCACCAATCCCAGAGCCCGTTGCCTCGAAGGCAGAGATGTCCATGCTCGGGGAGCTCGGGCGGACAAGTGGTGCTGGCAGGCGGTCAGTGATCTATTGGCGGTAGTGTCCAACAGTGTGTGTATGCGCAGCGAGGTGGTCTATGTGGTGGATGGTGGGTGGTGGCGGTGGTGAGGAAAGAATTTCGGCGTTGTCATTCAAACGGCGTTGTAAACGTCTTCGGATCCCTGCAAGCAAAACGGTGGGTCCCGGATGGCTGGGTGCAGACGGCAAGCGAAGGGAAGGTGCATCGAAGCGTAGTTGCATCTGTTCTTGCCTGGTATGTGTGACCTGTACAACAGGTAGCCGAACCTCATCCCATGGCATACACGTCAGTCGATCACCATTCGTCACCTCAGTCCTCACAGCACTCATATCGTCGTTCACGATGTCGACTCCCTCCTCCGCATACCGACGTTCAGACCCAATGGCTTCCTCAGGAAGCCCTCCCTCGTCTCCAGCTCGTCTTGGTACAGCTCGAACTCATACCGCCGGAACACAGTCGACACGATCAGCGCCAGCTCCATCTCAGCCTGTGTGAACACCGTTAGCGATCACCACCTCGACAATGAGATAGCCAGGCGCCACTCACCACGTTCCTTCCCACACACGCGCGCGGCCCATAACTGAACGGAATGAAGGCCAACTTCTGCTTCTCGGTGAGCTTCTCCCACCGCTCCGGCCTGAACTCCTCCGCATCAGGTCCCCAGATCTCCGTGCTGTGGTGCATGACATACGCTGGCACGCTGAGCACTACTCCTTGAGGGAAGTGGCGACCTGCGACTGTGACGCCCGCACCGGGAGGAACAATACGTGGGAGGCCTTTGCTGGATGTGCTGTGGATACGGAGTGTCTCCTGGATAACCATGTCAAGGTACTTCAGGTCCCTGACTTGATCGTAGCTGGGTACATCGTCGCTAGGCAATGCTTGATCAAGTTCATCCTGGAGTTTCTTGACCACACGAGGGTTCTTGAGGCAGTGGAATAGAAGAGCGCAGGAGGTGTTTGAAGTCGTGTCGGAGCCAGCAATGAGTTGTGTCAAGGCCTCAGCAGTGAGTTCAGCACGTCCAAGCTTGTTGCCATTCTCATCTCTGCCTTCCATCAGTCTGGCGAGGAGGTCCACACGATTGATCTCGCCTCGTTCAGCTGCTGCCAGTCGCTGGTTGACACGAGCTGTGGCGATACCGGACAAGTTCGCGATAGCTGCCATACCTTTGCTGAAGAATGGATCCGGGAAGTACTTGGCGTATGGCTTGATCCATGGCATACAACCGACGGCATTCGACACTTCCCCTCTGCGGTTCAAGACTTCAATGGCTGGAGCATAGGTGATTGGAGCATCCGGGGTGAGCTGCATCTCAGCAATATCGGCTCCCTTCTCCAGCATGCCGAATGGAGCACCAAAGGCCAAATCTCCAATGATGTCGAAGGCCACATAGTTGAACCAGTGCAGTGCATCGAACCTGGTATACTTGTTGCTGCCAGTCTTCTTCGCCAGCTCATCCCATCGCTGCGCCAGAAGTTCCAGGTTGTGGTGGATGTACTGCTCGAATTGGCCAACACTCTTCGCACTGAAGGTATGGCTGACAGTCTTCCGCTTCCTGGTATGCTCGGCACGATCTCTGGTGTTGAAAAGACCTCGGTGGATCGCCACGAAAGCGTCATAGTACTCCGACTTGAGAAACCCAGTACCGTGGCCATAGACCATTGGAATCGCTTCTGGATCCGCGACCGAGACATGGTGAGGTTGCACTCTAACGAACTTGCCGAGCTTCTTGTGCAGGTTGAAGACTGTCAGGTATCTCCTGCATAGCCGACACTCGTACAGGTACCAGATGTTGCTGAACTTCGCCAGGAATGGACCGGGCACATCTTGGATGGACCAGTTCCTGATGTACGGGAGAACGTAGTATAGGATTGGCAGCGCCAGCAACGCCCACGGCGCGAAGAGGAAGGAAAGAAACATCCTGTCGATATTGTCGCCTCCGCCGCAGTGGTATCAGTGTCAGGGACCGGATTCCCAAGACCAAGAGCCCGAAGGTTGAGATCGTCAATTCGATGAAGAAGGTATACGACTCCACTTCTCACTCAAACTGCAATGCGGATAGAACCACAGCTTCTTGGCGTTGTTGTCAAAACCTGGCGACCTTCCGCTTCGTGAGGATCATCAGGATCAGGAAGATGTCAACGTCTTATACGAACCGTGCATCACGAACAGACCACCCCACGACGCGATCTAGACACGACCCGTTCACATGGCCCGACAGCATCGACTTCCCGTCCCTCATCGCCGACACTCCCAAGACTCCACACACGAGCTGTCGTGAGCTACGGAGGCTCGGGAAGGCAGCTCGAGATGCGGGGAGGGACCGTGTCCATGGTCATCTTCGGCGAAGTTTCGCTGATTGGTGCTTCGGATGATGGTTTCGGGAGCCAGCACCTCCTCGTCATCGTGGAGTGAACATGGTCTTCTGTGGAGGGTTGTGGGCCTGGCGTTCGGCGGATAAGCTTGATAAGGACGCTACAGAGGCAACGGGGTACTGGAGAGAGCGACTAAAGGCGAAGGCCAGGCGTTGTACTTTTATGCTATCGTCTATGCTGTGCATGCATATGAGTTCCATTACACTGCAGATGCTGTGGCCGAGGGTTTGAGAGATGAGAAGCCGAGCCGAGACTGAGACAAAGAATGTTCGCAATATCGCAATATCGCCAAGATTTTGTGGTATAGACATTTGTTCACTATGTACTATTGAATTGCAACCCAAAGGAGTCGGTGCTATATCGTGCTACGATCGAGCTCTGTGAAAGCAGAAGACAAGCAAGGCTGAGGCCGAGAATAAATTGGCCCAAAGAAGGCATTGCTCGATCAACGAGAGAGACATCAGGATCTTCCCCAGCATCGGTATGGCCATGTACCCTGCCAACTCACGACTCTCGATCTCACGTCACTACTGCGGTCAATTACACTTCACAAAGAAGTTCTCCATTGACGTGACACGTAAGATTCTCTACATCACGCTCTCTAAATCCCACCTGCTCACTTCATCATCATCATCACCACCACTTGTGGGCGAAGCGAAAGTGTCTTAATCATACAAATCCTCTCCAACATCATCCTGCACCCCGTTGGCAGCCGGCTGACTACCATTCTCCATCTCGCGACTCTTTGCTTTGCCTTTCCCCTTCTTCGGACCGTTGGTCAGACTCATACGATCGGTTCGTATAACAAAGTCATCTTCATCCGCGTCAGCGTCAGCAGCTGGGGTCAAAGTTGCTGTCGCGTTCGGTCGGGAATGAGCTCCGCCGCCGGGGACGATGCTGCCATTCATGCCTGCCGAAGGACCGTTCCGGCTGATACGCTTCATCGCATCCGTGGCGCGTTGCCGTGTGCTGACGCCGTTGGGCTCACCAGCAGAAGGTGCGGATTGTTGATTCTCCGAGTCCGTGGTACTATTGCCCTTATCTTTCACACTCTCGAACATGGCCCGCACCCTCTCGTAATGCCGTAACTCATCGAGGCTCACACTCGGCGTCAACTCCTCTCTCGCGCGGTGGAAATCGTCCTCGACGACTGCAACTTGCGTATCGGCTTCAGTGCCGTAGTGATCAAAGTAGTAGGCTACTGAGACGTTGCTTTGACCGCGCTGGGAGCGCTCGGCATTGATGGCGGCGACGCGGGAGTCGACGGCGCGGGCGGAGCGCGTGACAGCTTTGAGCATGGCGTCGGAGGCGAGGGCGTAGAGATCTGCGCCGGTGAAGGTGAAGGGGAGGTGAGAGGCGACGCGAGGGAGGGAGACGGTTGGGTCGAGGGTAAATCTGAGGGGGGTTCGTTAGTATATGTGGTTTGGAGTGGGTAGGTGAGGAAGATGCGTACTTTCTTGTCAGCGCCTGCAAGATAGTCGCTTGCTTGTCATGAGTATTGCTGATGCCGAGATAGAGCATTTTGTCGAAACGGCCAGGTCGCAAAAGTGCTTGATCAAGAAGATCAGGTCTGTTCGTTGCGCCGATCACGAAGACGCCTCCACCGCTTTCTTCCCCATCGCTCATGCCGTCGAGTTCAGCAAGGAGTTGAGAGACGATTCTGTCCATGACACCGCCCGAGTCACCCTGATTGCCACGTTTCGGCGCGACGGAGTCCAGTTCATCAAAGAAGACGACACAAGGTCGAGCATCTCTGGCACGCTGGAACACGCGGCGAACATTGGCTTCGGACTCTCCAATGTACATGTTGAGCAGTTCTGGTCCTTTGACAGAGAAGAAGTTGAGACTGAATTCAGTCGCGATGGCTTTCGCGAGGAGCGTCTTTCCAGTACCAGGAGGACCATAGAAGAGGATACCACTGCGCTTCTTGAGGCCTTTTGCGAATAGCTCTGGTCGTGAGAGTGGTAGTTGGATCGTTTCGATGACCGCATCTTTGACGTTGGTCAAGCCTCCAACATCTGACCACTGCACATTCGGGATCTTGGGTGCGCCGATTGAGTCCGCGAAGTTCTTTCTTGCAAGATCAACAGCAGCGTCGAAGTCGGCCGGTATGACTGCATTGGCTGCGACACCGCCTGATAGCTGGATGTCTTTGATCCTAATCGCATCCTTGGCAGCTTCAGCTTTCGCCAGAGCCAATGTGTAAAGTCTTTCAGCTTTAGCCACGAGAGCACGATCGACCACGTCTAGCAGATCGCCTGCTACCAGTGCAGCAGTTTTGACGGCTATTGATGCCAGGTCGACTTCCGGAGCAAGTGGCACCCCAGAGTCAGTTGCAATATCCCGAAGGATACCCTCTCGCTCGCCTTCGTCGGGTGCAGACATCTCCAGCTCATGCGTAAAGAGTCCACGCACTGTGTCTGGGATCTTGTCAACGTCCGTAGTAGTCGCAACCAGTACCCTTGCTGTCTCCAGCACGCTCTTGAGTGATGCTGCGGTTCTTTCTTCGCCAAGGACTTCCAGATGCGTAATGCAAATCGCCGTGAATCCAGCACCACAGTCAAGAGCACGCGCACATCTCGCCTCCAGAAGACCTTGCGCCTGCGTGTCGACACCTTGTCCGCCTTCTGAGGCGATATCATTGCCATCGATCGGGAAAAAGTGGATGCCAAGGTCGCTGCAGACACGCTGCACAGTGCGCGCCTTGCCGATGTTCCGTTGAGTTGAGTGTATGAGCACGGTCAGAGGTGGCATGCCCAAGTGTACCGCTCGAGGACTTATGGACACCAATATCAGCTCGCGCAGTCTCCTCTGCAAATACGAGATGTACGATGGAGTGACCTCAGGTAGCCCAGTAGCAGCAGCATTAGCAGCAGCCTTCGCCTGAACTCTGCGAACACCAAGATAGTACTGCCATGTGTTGGTGGACGCGGATGGCAGTTTACGCCTGTCATCACCAGACTGCCGCATCTGTATCTTGGTAGGATCAATCGTGGCAGCATCACCCCAAGTATCAGACTCTGGCTCTATGCTATCCTCTGACGGCGGTACGTTGATTGCCTCGATCGAGAACCATGCGACATTGATAGGAGCTTGGATATCGCGATCTTCGCCGTCCACGTTGTGACAGAGAAGAGCTGAAGCGCTACTGCCGTCTTGCTCAGCTTCGCCTTCGTATACGGACCTACCCAACGATTCGTCGACCTGTACGGCAATGAGATCGCCAGGCTTGATGATCCGTTGCCTGACTTCAAAGTACTGCTTCAGCTTTGTGAAAAGCGCATTGTTCAGAGATCGCTCAGTTGAGATTGGAGTCACAATCTTTCTCAAGGTCACCTCCGAAGCGGTTGGTGGCAGTCGTGCAGATGCAGTATCCGGTCGGGGTGTCATAGGTCGTTTCAAGCTCTGCCTCTTGTTCTTGGGCATCGCGGACATGCTGATGTTGGTCGGCTCCTGCAAATTTGCCAGCAAGACAGGAGATAGATAGATCATCGCTGCAGTAGATGAGTTCGTTGCAAGCGAGGATATGCTATCCCTGCGTCCGTGCCTTGTATTGACCTTGTAGTTCTGCGCTCGCTTCGTCATGTTCTCCGGTAGTGTGTAGACCTTGGCTGGGCGCCATGGCCGCTCTGTCAGCCCACCGAGCTCACCAAAGGCACTAAAATTGGGCAATATCTGGCTTTCAGCTGCTTCAATCCTGACCCAGTCGCCGGAGAAACAGCCCAGGCGAGCTAGAGATTGAGCATCAACATAGACGCGAGCTTCTTCATCCTCATCGGCAGATGGTCGTGGATGCAGTAACTCGTTCGAGATGCGCTCAACGAGACCTTGAGCGCGGAAGACCTTGCTGCGAGTCGCGTGGCCTCCTCTGATTGTTGTTGAGGTCATGTTCGAGAATACAGATCCTGGAGTGCTGATGCCACGCGTTCCCAGTCCAAAAGGCCTGGGAGTTGCTGATGTCAAAGCAGAGCTAAGTCCAGATGGTCCATCCACCAGGCTAGGCTTCGCCAACGATATCATGTCATCGTCATCAGACAGGTTGCTCTCCTCAGCACTTGAATCGAACATGTCGTCTGAGTTCGAAAAGTCGGTGGCAGACTTTGAGGTGACAATAGGCTTCAATGGCTTTGCTGGAGAGTTCTCCTCAGTGGCCGAGTAAAAGGCCTCATTGGCGGTGTCTTCCTCGCCAGACTCCTCATCCAGGCGCGGAGAAAGCAGACCTCTGTTTCCAGGATTAGAGCGTTTCTCGGACGAGGTGGGGACGATGACTATGTTAGTCGAAGAGGACATGGTTCCTTGAGAGACAGGCTCGCACGCCAGGACCTTAGCTGGCGGTGCTGTCGTATGCGTGACTGGATGGGAGATTGGAAGCGGCAGAAAGTCCTCCGTATGAACCACAGATCTGTATCCGAGAGCCTCGCTGAGTAATGCTTTCACTTTTTCGTCTCCTTCTGCCACTGCTCCGTCCTCCTGCACTGGCGTCGCAGCCTTTTTGCCTGACCTTCTGGCATTTTGCACAGCTGTTCCAAACCCACCGCCGTATCGTCTGTGTACATCTTCCAGCTTTTGGATAGCTTCAGTATCGACCGACACGAAGATGGTGTCCAAGGGCAATGGGACGACATCGCTGACCCTGACCTCGACCCAGCTGTTCTGGCGAAGTGTCTTTGTGGGAGAGAGCGCTTGCACGATCTTCACGAAACTCTGTGTACCCGATGCCGAGGCTGGAAATCTGATTGTTGAGGCAGGAAGTGGTTTCTCGCTCGCAGCTTGTGCCCTGATGGGGAGAATGGTCCAGCTTGACGCGGATACCGAGGGATTGGGCGTCCACGGTGTGAGTGCGCAAAACAGCTGCTTCTGTCCGCCCTCTTGACCAGCAACATGCCCTTCCTGGCCAGGAAACAGGTCTCCCACCAGATCAGCTGACAGGATGCCCACCTCTCCCTTCAGATTGCTGTCCAGGTAGATTCTCGCAGACACAGCCGGCTTGTCGTCCCTCCTCCTCCTCCTCCTCTTCCTCTTGAGCGAGACTGGCTTGGGCACGTCGTAAGCCATCGACGTCGCGTGGGGAGTCCCTCCTCCCTCACCTCAGAAGTTTCCGATGCAGCAAGACATGGCCGCGCGTGGTAACTCTTCGGCTCGAGGCCGGTACTGTTTGGTATGTAGTACTATAATGTCCAATTCGAGTTAGAGCTAGGGACCGCCGAATTCTGCCGAGCCGAGGCAATAGAACTATACAGACGCATACAATAATCACGTGGATGAGAGAAGGACGATGTTGGTGACGACGATGTTTTCTGAATATGATGATATTTAGAACACATCTCTCGACGTGTCACTTTCGTTTATACGCAACATCACATCCTTCACGCCGCTTTCCCGTTGAAAATGCCTTGTTCAGAATACTTCTTCCCGCCCCCGACCCGCAATCGAGTATGCAGTGTAGTATGCAGTGTAGTATGCAGTGTAGTATGCAGTGTAGTATGCATTGTAGCATGCACTGTAGCATGCAGTGTAGTATGCAGTGTCGTATACACTGTAGTATACACTATCGTATGCACTGTCGTATGCACTGTAGTATGCACTGTCTCGCTTCCCTCCACCTGCAGTCTTTCATGAAGAACCAGGTTAAAAGATTGGCTGTCGTCATGGCTGAGCATGTCAAGTGGTCAGTGGTTGACCTTCCCACGTTGAAAGGAGAACATCGATGATATGATCCACTCTCCATCACAATCGTTGAGAGGCAGATTGG
This sequence comes from Dothistroma pini CBS 116487, assembly GCA_002116355.1. Classification (NCBI taxonomy): domain Eukaryota; kingdom Fungi; phylum Ascomycota; class Dothideomycetes; order Mycosphaerellales; family Mycosphaerellaceae; genus Dothistroma; species Dothistroma pini. The sequence continues at coordinate 86,056 of KZ108269.1, read as the reverse complement.
CCATAAGTATCAAGTCCCATTACTCTCTCTTTGCTGCTTGCAATGCTTCCTTGTCTATCCCACACATCCATGCCCGGCCAATAACAATACTACGCCGCGTCGTCGCGAGTGTCAGCCGCCCACTCTACCCTCGCTGATGCCGAGATTCGAAACGACATGACACACGATGAGAGGCCGCCGAATGGTACTTACAATCGTTTAGAAGAACACAATACCAACGCTGTCCAGGACGAGCAAAGCGCCAAGGAATACAGGAAGCAGGCGCAAAGACTCGCGCAGCTGACGCCGGCCCAAGAAGATGAAACAACAGGCTCGACACAAGCCGCAGAGGCCAAGTTCGTGACACCATTCGACCCAGTCATCGAGACGGCAGGTGGATCGCGACTTCCCGCCATACCGGTCGACGAGGCGGCGGACCTCAACAGGTTGAAGGACTTGGCAGAAGGCAGGGAACCACGATCTCCTCCACTGAGCGCAGTAAGGTCCGGCAGAGATGGGACTGCGCATGGTAGATTCAAGGCGGGACCCGGAGGCGAAGGGTCTGTACGACAGAGCGACGAGACCGACGCCCCTCTGCGCGAAGCAATACCGCCGTCGCGAACGAACCCGCTGTTTCCGCCATTGCCCATGTACGGACCGCCTTCGTGGATGAGGACCATACAGTGCTGGCACTTTCGTGTGTCGTCCGCCATCTTGTCGTTCTACTTCTTACTGGCCATTGTCATTGGCGCGATAGTGGATTCCATACCGCGCATCATAAACAACCTCCGGCAAAGAGCTGTTTTGCAGGACCCAGCCAAGTCGCGGCCCTTCTATGAGGAGGAAGTGAAGAGGAAGCAAGAACGAAGAGCAGCAGGGCACGCGTGGAAGCTGGAACAGAAAGACAAGGGCAAAGGCACGCGCACACCATCCGGCGAGAAGGGCAATGAGAAGCATGAATGGCCCCCCCAAGACGGCGAATTTGTTCCCACCGAAGGCGGCCCTGACCCTCTCGTCGTAGATGTCGCATACTATGCGCGAAGGGTAGGCTTAGATGCAGAGGTCTTCGAAGTACAGACGGAGGACGGCTTCGTCATCGAACTATGGCATCTCTTCAACCCGCGCGACTACAAGACTCCTCCGCCAGAGCATCACTACCATCAATCACCGGATTTGTTTCGGACGACTTCCAACAGCTCTACGTTCGGAGAAGCCCAGCCCTATCCAGAGGGCAGGAAGAAGTACCCGGTGTTGATGATGCATGGTCTTTTGCAGTCGGCAGGTGCATTTTGTTGCAATGATGATGACTCTTTGGCATTTTATCTGGCAAAGTCAGGGTATGATGTTTGGCTCGGGAACAACAGATGCGGCTTTGAGCCAAAGCATACCACATTGGAGTACGAAGATCCGAGGATGTGGGCATGGAATATCAGGCAGATGGGCGTCATGGATCTGCCAGCTCTGATTAGTCGGGTGCTGGCAGAGACCGGCTTTCCAAAGCTCGCACTCATCGCACACAGCCAGGGCACGACACAGACCTTCGTCGCACTGGCGAAAGAGCAAAGGCCAGACATCGGCGAAAAGATTTCAGTCTTCTGCGCCCTTGCACCAGCAGCGTACGCTGGTCCACTCATTGGCAAGATCTACTTCAAAGTCATGCAAGTCGTCAGCCCAGCTATGTTTCGAATGATCTTCGGCATCCATTCCTTCATCCCACTTATGCTGATGGCTCACAAAATCCTGCCACCGGTGCCGTACAGCTGGATGGGCTATCACGTCTTCTCATTCCTCTTCAGCTGGTCGGACAGTCGGTGGGATCGTGGTCTGCGGAACCGTATGTTCCAGTGGGCCCCAACATATGTCAGCTCCGAAAGCATGCGCTGGTGGCTTGGCCGGGAGTGCTTCGCCAACCAGAAGTGTATCCTCGCTACTCGCGAAGAAGGCAAGCTTGAAGACAAGGAAGATGAAGAAGACGATGCAGTCATTCGACAATATTACGCTGAGCGCGAGAAGCGGGACTCTGGTATCACTCCGCGGAGAAGACTTACCCGCAACTTGACCAGCTTCCACTGCCAGACTCTTACACATCAACACCACGACACGAAACGAGGCAAGTTCGCCTGGTACGACAGCCGCTTTCCCCCCCTCGCCCTGTGGGTGTGCGGCGCCGATGACCTCGTCGACGGACGCCGCCTCCTACGCCGCTTCGATCGCGGCCGTGAACCACATGTCCGAGTTGTGCACAAGAAGATCATCGAAGGGTATGAGCACCTGGATGTCATCTGGGCTATGGATGCGATCGAGAAAGTCGGGAAAGAAGTCCGCGAAGTCATTTGGCGAACTGCGGAACCTGAGACGCAGAAGCGGTGCAGGGTGCCGGTGGGCTGCGATAGGCCCATGGAACAGGAACCTGATTCGAATGATGTGCCCATGACCCGGTCGGGAGGGAGGAGTAGGATGGCGAGTATTAGTGGACGACAGCCGAATGAGCGTACGGGGAATGTCAGTACGAATGTGGAGGAGAGTAAAGATCCTGAACAAGAACAGGAGAAGCTCGACAGGAGGAAGGACGAGGTCGATGAGGCTAGGAATGTTTTGGAGGAGTGGAGGGAGAGTGAGAGTCTCTTCGAGGATTTGGTGGAGAAGGCGAACCCATTGAGTCCGCAGGAATTCCCGAGGGAACAGCGGCAATTGGGTGTGGTAGCGGAGTGACGGGGCTGTGGAAAAGAGAACAGAGCAGACGGGTCGGGTAATACAGGATGGTGGAGAGGGGTGAAGGGTACTACGATGTGAGCACATGAACAGGGCCTCGACGCTGACAATGATATGGATTTTTATGATACCCTGGCGATATTGCATAGATCGTTGTAGATTTTCGATTTGGTAGATGAATACAAGAACAATAAGGATCAGCCCTTTTTCGCCAGTGGAACAGGTCGAATGCAGGATAAACTAGGGAAAAAGAAAGCCTTCGGAGCCGAGTCGAGGTGGGAGTTTTTGGAGTGGGCTGAGAGCACACAGCCGGCACGACGATAGAAGGGACAATGGCTGTCATGTGCCTGTCAATCCACAGTATCGACTGGAGTCCTGGGAATCGCGAAATTCCGGCCGTGATTCCAAATACGGTCGAAAGTACCGTGCAGATGGCTCCGCTGTAGCGAACGGCTCCCGCCCTACGATCGAATGACTCGAGTTCAAGCAGAATCAAGAAAGAATTCCACTTTGCTGGCTTTGCACAAGTGCACGACAACACAGACGCCTCTCGTAAGCTCCACGCGGCCGCTCACATGGATATCACTCCCTTCAGAAGCCCTATGCAGTGTCCCCAGGCTCCCAGACCAGCGGTAGTCACACTACTGTCTCAGCCGGCTGACTTCTGAATCAGCCGAAACGCTGCTTCGTCTTTGTACACTACACTGCGCATTGCTTTCACTCAGTGCCTACTTCCCTCTCTTTGCCAGAAGCAGCCCTTCATTTCGGAAGCACTAGGCCCGTCGCTCCACGCAGCTTGCGGCAACAACGACCTTGCAAAAGTACAGCAGCTCACCAAGGATCTTGATGCCAGAGAATGAATGGTCTGCCGTTTTGACAGCGGCGACCGATGCTGGCTCCTTACAAGTCTCGAAGTATTGCCTGCAGCAGGGCGCAACGATCACGGACGACACTCGGTACGGCATCGCCTGGTTCACGCAGTCCGAGCCCGTGTACGAGGTTGCAAGCAGTTAAAGGGCGGTTGTGACGATCATGAAGTCCCTCCATGCTCTTGTTGAATGCCTGTATCGATGACGCTCCTTGACGTCTGGTTATCACACTCATTAATTTTCATGGGCTCCATCTGTTGTCTTGGTTACGAATGGTTTGGCGCCGAGCTGTGATTGCTGCCAGGATCTGAATCCCTCAGCTCCATCTTCCAACTCGACTGCCTAATCCCCCTTGATACTCGTGGGGGACCAATAACCTCGTGAAAAATGGTCATCATCAAAAAGGTCGCCGTCGCTGGCGTAAATACATCTGTACCGAATCCAGAACTTTGCTATGATTAACAGATCCAGGCATCCGGCAACTTTGGCACTCCTATAACTGCAGCCCTCCGCAACGCAAGCTACGACGTAACAATCATCACAAGAGTCGACTCAAGCACCAAACATCCTGGTGACGTGCCCATCATTGAAACAGAATATGACGTCCCAAATCTCACCGAAGCCCTCGAGGGACAGGATGCTGTCGTCTGTGTAGTCGGACCGGCCGGTATTGCTCATCACAACACTTTCGTTGACGCTGCAGAGGCCGGCGGCGTGAAGCGTTTCACTATCGATGACTTTGGCTGGGGTCCAGACGTGCGTGGACTGCCAGAGTTTGATGGCGTTCATCGGCAGCGGCGAGTAGCTTGGGACTATGCGAAGGCGAAAGCTGAGGCAGACCCTGCTTTCACTGGACGGGGATTATTACTGGAAACCCGATTGACCGGGTATATCTTTCTCATAGCGAAGTAGACGCTTTGTCAGGACTGACTCTTGCTTGTATCATGCAGGCACTCAAGAAGTTTCCACTCATTGGCTTCGACCTCGCCAATCGCAAAGCCATCATCTACGACGATGGCACCGAGCAGTTCACCGGTACGACATTGGAAGATATTGGCCAGGCCGTGGTCGGTGTTAAGAAGCATTCCCGATGAGACGGCCAACCGCTTCGTGAAAGTCCTCTCGATCAAGACTTCGCAGAATCAGCTCCTGAAAGCGAACAATAGAGACGGATAATGGGATGTGTCTAGAAGCATAACGCAAGACCTGAAGGCTAGGGGCCGGGTCAAGTTCGAGAGCAAAACTCCTGGGTGGCCGTTGGAGATTGCGGTGGCTCAATTGTATGACTTCGGCGGCGAGGCGAGGTGTCTTGTGGCACCTTCGTGGCAGGAGTCGGACTCTGGGTTGCTGGGCGTGAGGGAAGAGACAGAAGCCGAGGTTGTGGGAAAGATTGTTGGAGTCCGAGTGCCATTCTAGCCGACCTGGTGACGGGAATCTGGGAACAAAACGAAGCATGATAGTCTACCTCCTGGTCCCGTCGTACATTGTCTCAATCCGGGCAATCGTGTCTCTTCAGGCTACAGACGACCGTTTATCCTCAACTACTGGCCGTATACGAAGCTGACATATTTCAAACCCCTTGGTTCGGGTGGTGTCCGCAGATATTAGATCTCCTTGCCCATCGTGGCATCCTATTCAGTCAGCCGCAGAACACCCCGCAACATTGGCAGCGCAAGAGTGTCATCACACACGTCTAGAAGCGGCTTTTGGCCTGATGACTATAAGGACTTCTCGACATGACCAAGAACTTCTCGAACATAGCCGTCCCGAGCCACAGGACCTCACGATTCTCAACGATTCGACGCAACATGGCTCAATCTCAGCCGCCATGGGCACATTGGCCAATCGCTCAGGGACTCAGAATGCGGCTGCCTTTCGTCGTAGTCATGCTCGCTGTGCTCACAGCCACAGCTCATGCTGCTATTGGGTGGAGAGGGAGATGGTCTTGGCGCTGACTACTCTTGCGCGAGTCGACCAGATGGGCATACAATCTGTATCATCTAACGGGTATGACGTGACGAGAACGGCCAAGGAGCATTCGGTCATTGTATCTATGACAGGAGCCGGAACCTGGTTTGCAGCTTCCATTAAGCTTGAGCTAGCTAGTCTCAGGTTGTTCCGAGGGGAAGGGAAAGGTGGACCAGCCAGTCGGAGTACTATAGCTTTGCTCTGCTAGAAGCCATGGACGTACGTCCAAAGACAATTTCCCGATCCTGCATCACTTCGTCCTGTCCAACATAGTGCACTCCCGGGCTTGAACCTTTCCACAAAATCCAGCGATCACATATGCTGAACGCAGCCGTGTCGGCATCACGCAGAGCATCGGCAGCAAGCAGCAGAGCACAGATGATCCAGCCAAATTCGCCGGCAAGATTCCTGCCATTCAGTGACAGACTTTCTTTCGTACCACCCTGAATAGCGGCATTCAGACTTGTCCATCGTTCTGTTAGGGCCTCACCCCATTGAGTATGTCCTTTCTTCGACCAGACTGCCAGATTCGAGGCGATCACTTCGTCGAAAGCTTGCAGGACTGCGGCACCTGATGAACCTTTGACGATCCGGACCACGTCATCTGCCATGATATTCGTGGTGCCTTCCCAAATGCTCAGCACGTTCGCATCGCGGTACAGCCGTGCTATATTCATGGAAATGTCTTCATTTTCAAGATACCCGACTCCGCCGAGACTCTCCATGCATTCTGCTAGACCAGCTATGGAGGCCTTGGCTGTCAGCATCTTAGCCAGAGGCGTCAGGAGCCGAAGGAGATATGGGATAGCGTGCTTGGGAGCCAGTGCGGCGGCTTCGTACAGCGATTGTTCCTTGACGTTGGACACCCCAGGCCTTTCCGAAGCACCAAGTAGCGCTACAGTATAAAAAGTCAGATGCATCATAGCTCGGTACGCAACGTGTTGTTCCGCAAGAGTGCGGACATGGGCGGGCGTATCGATTAACAATCTGCCTCGAGCAGCGCGAACTCTGGAGAATGCACGAGATGTCGCCAGGCCGCGACCCCAGAGGCCGACCGCGGTGACTGCGTTGTGGACGCGGGTGATGTTCAAGACTGTGCTTATCTCTTTTGTGCCTTGACCTGGTTTGCCGATACGCCAAGCTCGCATGTCGGAGAGAATGAGTTCGGCAGTTGGGAGGGCGCGGGTACCCAATTTTGCTTTGAGACGCTGAATACTGATGCCGTTCAGGACAGAGCTTTCGGGATCGTTGCTGGACGTGCTGAGACGTCGAGTGGGTGCGAAGAAGGCTGAGATTCCGCCATTTGGGACTTCTCGTGCTAGAAGAATTGTGGTGTTGGCATCTGTGGCGGAAGAGAACCATTTAAAACCGTTGATGGAGATGGGTCCTAGCGGGTTGCCGTCGATATCAGTACCAGACCGGCCAAGGCTGTCGGTACAGGTAGATGCTTGCGTCTCTGTGTTCTGCACATCGCTGCCGCCAGGTCGCTCGGTCATCCACTGGCCACTCGTCCATGCTTTCCCACTCTCTCGACTGGTCAAGTGAATATGGGCTGTTCTGAAAACTTTCCCCTCAACCTCACCCAACCCTCCTTTGACCAGCTGCAACTCCAATAACGTCGCGGCACCATCTGTCATGGCCGAAGGGCACGTCACATAGGCATTCCATGGTGACCAGATATGGTACTTTAGAAACTGATACACTCTTGAATGTTGACCATAGACAGCTTCATGACCGATAGCCACGATGCCTTCGCGGAATCCAAGATTTTGGAGATTCTTCCAGCCTTCAGCAGTGATCAGCTCATCGATGCGGCGTCCCCATGAGTCCCAGTGCCGGACGTATGGAACATTTGTTTCGGCATCTGCACACCAATTGCGGATTTGGGCAGTGGTGACGAGTGTGCTGAAGCGCTCGAGATCTGGTGCAACCTCCTGTTGCACTGGACTCGGCAGATAGACTGCACTCTTTTAATCCATGTCTGTATCAAAGGGTGAGTCGTCACATACATCCATACACCCGCTTCAAAGCCTCATCGTCTTCGAAAGCACTGCTAAGAACAGGTGGCTCTTGGAAGAATCCATCTGTGCCGCTTGAAGGCGGGAAATTGTGCTTAGCTTCTGTCATTATTATTGTGGTTGCTCTCGATCGCATAGTCAGCTGGGAAGGAGCTCTACATTGAGCTAGGTCGGTATCCTCGGTTCACTCCTCGGTAGCGGCTCACGGCAATGTCTTTCAGTCTTGGCGCTTGTGTTCCTCGATCTTGTATCGACCGCGCCTGCTCGCACCGTTTTGTATTTCGATTTCCATCGAGTCTTGGTGTACACAACCTCGTCCCGTGATGCTGGGGACTTGGAGATAATTGCGATGCAGCAGCCATGAGATGATGCGAAGCCGCCGGCACGCCACTATAGCAGCCATCTTTGGGGTGTGCACAGTCTGTGCCATATGACCAAAACTCATTTGAGTGCGCATGAACATGGTCGATGTGGAAACAGGGCGTGCAAGTTAGCGAAAGTCTCATTCGGAATAGTTGGCATCGGCGTCCATTGGTTCCAGTTGCCCGCAGCATCGATATATCTTCTCTCTAGGTTGCGCTTGGTGTATTGTACATCCACCGCCGAGGTGCATACTGTGAGCAATGCGAGACTGCTTACAACGATACCTGCCACCACTATGGGTGTTCTGACTGACGTGCGGCAAGGAAAGTGAAAGGAAGGCTTCTAAGAACTTGGCCTCCAGTGCGCTTCTCTCCAGCCAAGAGAGGCGAAGGCCGACTACCAAGCTCATCTAAGCCTGTCCTGCTGTCGCTTGGCGAATGGCTGCGGGAGCGTATCGATGTACTGAGAGTCCGCACGCGATGGTCCCGACTCCCAAGCTGAGGTTGGCGAGACGTGGCCTCACAGCATGGGTCGCCACACGAGTCGGCGGTATTCCCATGTTTCCGCGAGTCGTAGTATTCCAACGCACCACGTTGACGTTTGACGGCGGTGTACGCTTGATGGCGGTGTATGCTTGAGGTGAAAGTTATTGGATTGGGTCATGTTGCCGGGTTGATGAATCGATGTAGACGAGGAGAATGTTGAAGTCGCCAGGGGCAGTGGCACCGGCGGCCACACGGTCTTCCGTTAGCGTCCGCATCTCGCAAGCCAGTCACAACAACATCCATGCTCACGATCCGGCACCATCCCAGACGACATGCGCCTTCGTGCGGGTACAGACTTCGATAGTTCTCCAGCTCATGTCGGAAGTCGTTACGAGGACTGCATGTCTGATCACCTGTGCGTGCTGCGCTGCGCTGCATACTCCATCGATGACGGGAAATGTATGTGGTGTTGGGGAGACAACGAGACTTGAGATGCACCTTTGCAGTCCCCGGGTCTTGCATCGGACCTTCTACCAGACAGTACTTTGCTTGCATTCACCTGAAGTTCGAAACCCCACACTTTCCGGGATTCTTGTGTCAATATCGCAGCTTGATCACCGACATGCCTTTGTTGGGACCCACAGCAGCACTGAAAGAGGATTGGTGGGCGAATCGCATGCTTGCATGACTTCATGGTAGCCAGCAGAGAGCGTCGAGCCCACGTCTCTATTCGATATGTACAGCGATGAAGCTTGGGCAGGCACATGAGAGCTCGAGGCTGCAGCATCCAATCGAGAGATGTCCAGAACACATCAACGACTTCCACCACGATACCACCAAGATCAAGGATCCATACGCCTGCTCCGAGTGGTGCACCCACCATAGTGCTGGATAGCTACCCGCAAATGCGCCTCGGCCTTTGCATCCTGTACGAGGACTACGACTGCAGCGACGGACCACAGAAGGTCAAGATATTCAACAATGTATTCGCGACCGAGCTCGCTGCGAGTGGATTGCTCTCATGCGTGCCGTACAAGGAGTACATATCCCGAGTGTGTTCACTGTACGCCGGATCAACAAATTCCGACAGCTACGAGAAGGTCACTGTCCAGTGGCGCGACAGACGCAAAGAGCAGAATGGGCACCCCTGGGCTGACGTGACCACGTTGCCTACGTCCGAAGAGGGTCGTACCATGGCCGCCGATCTCAAGAAGAAGGTCAAGGACGCCGCAGTCAGCCTAGGCTTCGGCGGTATCGCTGGTCTGCTTCTCTACAGCAGCGCAGATGGTGTTGCCAGGTCGCCGTGCGCGGTATTCAGGTCTCTGTCAAGCCACAAGTGGATGGTAGTGGGGATTATGGGGCGGCGGCGGAAGATAGCAACGGCGAGACTTACCGTGGCTTGGTAAACGGGCCTCCGGAGGCACTGTGATCCTGACGCGAGACTGAGATCAAGATTACGAGCCAGTCAGAGTGACTCGAGAGGGACAGAGATCATCATACTTCACGATAGGTGTCTGGACCATAGAAGCAATGAAGCGGCCTGTGCATCGAGACTCGAGTTGCGCCGAGAGCATCGGCAATGGACATTGTGAATGCGATCAGTCAAGTGCTAGCCCTTGCTTTTGCTTCCCTTCTGTTCCATCACTTCAGCTCATGTGATTCATGATCTGCGCCTGACTGGTCTTTAAAATGTACGAGCGTGCATGTGAATATTGCGGCAGGTAATTCCAGTTCTCCGCGATGGGGGTCTGTCACATGCTTGTATGTATACAAAGCTTTCTCCAGCCCTTTGTAACTCCCATACACAACAATGAAACCCAACGGCGATCTCAATGCCTCATCCGGCCCAGCAGATGTGGTCACCTTCATGCCCACTGCGAACACCGACTGGACCAAGGACCCACTCATGCGTCTTGCAATCCGCTTCCTCAACGAAGACTTTCCAAACATGTCCGGAGCAGAGCGTATGGAGATCTTCAACAGTGTTACCGCTACTGAGCTCCGCGAGTATGGTTTCGAGAGCGGTATCACCGACTCGGAGTAAGTCATACACTCACGAACAGTCCCGTTGACTTCTGCTGACCACGGCTGTCGCAGCTACGAGACCATCGCCAAACAATGACGCGAGCGCAACAAGTCCAAGAACAAGGCTTCGTGGAACGAGACCATGAAATGGCCAACCCTTGGCGAGAAGAGCAAGCGCTTCACGACCCTTCGCGGGCAAGTTCATGGGCAGGCCAAGCAGATAGGACATACCTTCCTGCCAATCTACAACTCGAATGAAGGAGTCGGAGCAGTGGCGGGACGCGTAATTCGAGTGGCTACCAAGACCAAACAGAGTGTGCAGGACGGAGAGACTTCGTCTGAGGGTGAGGCGGAGCCCGACGCTAAGAGCAAGAAGAGATCGAAGAAGGCGGCGCGTTGATCATGATCATGCGGAGCTGCTGGAGCATGTCGAATGTCCGCTCGGCGGTGGATGGCAGTGGTTGTCCGAGCTCAGATAGCGAATCCAGAGCCAGCAGCCAATGTGAAGGTGTGATCGATTCTCGCCCTGCATTTAATCTTGCTTCCATGCTTACCATGCAGCAAACTCGCCCAATTACGCAGCCATGTCTCAATCCACCTATCTCATACCATGTACTTGAACCAGTATCAAGCTCATAAGGGCCACGTGCCTATGTAGTATCTCCAGGCACGCTCAGTGTAAGCGAAGAAGTGCAAAGCTATAAGAGGGAGCGGACCTGGACTGATGAAAGGCCCGAGCACTTCCACCGATGTCCCGTTGATCACGTCAAAGCTGACCTCAGTGATCACAGCAGCGTGAACATTTTGCATGTTTGCTCGTTTGCTCATTTGCCGGCTCTGGCATGTTCATTCAAAAAAAGTGCCTTGACAGACAGCATATCAGAACAAGCCCGCCAAGGTGGACGGACAAGCATCATCCTAATCCCAAATGGCTCAACGATCTTACTGAAAACGAGTAAGCTGGAAAGGCGTTGTCTGCAAATGCCTCCACCCCAAGTTGATGCCCACCTCTGATAGCGATGTCCTCGAAAGGCGACTCGCCATGCGCCTTCTGCCCCCATCATGACCCCCTGAACACCTCTCAGCTCAAAATAACCTCCTACCCCTCCTCTCCTCCTGGATCTCCAGGATTGACTTGAGGCGGCTCGCAGCCTGCCCGAGCAATGAGCTTTCTATTCGTCGACACGAGGGTTGTGTGAAGGTGTATGAGTGTTCTTGGGAGCATATCTGACAAACTGGCTTACGGCGTGTTTGCAGGGGTATGTTGTCGGGATTATGGTGTTAGGGTTGGGCGGAGTATGTTGAAGAGGAAAGGCCAGGTCGTAGAGTATTGGGCGGGGTTGCGATGTGGGAATTGAAGGCGCTTGGGAAGTTGAGTAGAGAGGTGGGTGGTGCTTCCGTTGTATTTTAAATGGCGGTGCGTTTGGCAGCTACAGTCATAGCTCTGTGAAGGCTTGCCTACCATTGACCTATCTCTTCCATATCCTCAGCACTCCTCTTGTCAATAGAATCCGTCCTCTCAACCTGCAGTATCATCTCTCTGTAATTCTCACTTCTTGCAGTAATTCGAGCTCCGAACGGGGCAGGATGACTGACAAAACTGTGCTCAAAGATGATCGGTTGCGTGTACTCGTGGCCATCGCTGTCGATGGGCTTGCGAACATCAAGAGCAGCGAGTGTACGCGCGAGGGTGAGGAACAGATTCGAGTTGGCGAGCAGCTGACCAGGGCAGACTCGACGACCGAACCCGAAGATGAAGGTTTATGGATCGAGCTCTGGGTTTCCGCCCAGGAAGCGGTCTGGGTTGAAGATTTCTGGGTTGGGATATATGTCTCAGCTATGGGCGAGAAGCCTTTCTTAGACTAACGAGTGCTTTTCTGAGCCAAGAGGTTGCGATAGCTCACCATATGTTGGGAATGACCACAGCGCCTTTCGGTATGAAATAACCTTCCAATTCGCAGTCTTCAGTCGTGCAGTGCGGTAGACCTTCTGGAACTACAGTGCGGAATCGAAGGACCTCAGTGATGACGGCCTCTGTGTAAGGCAACATGCCACGATCTTCGAGAGCTGGCAGACGATCCTTACAATCGATTCGATCGATTTCGTCCTGTGCCTTTTGTTGTATCTTAGGGTGGTACTGGACGCAAGCGTGAGCGACATTTTCTCGTTGCATTTGCTTACCTCTTCATATGCTCCAAGAAGCGAATAGGATCATTCAATACACGCAGCAGAAAGCGCCTGGTCTCGAGGTCTTGGACGTCGGAGTACTTCGCAAGCGCCGTCTTTGTGCCAAGAAGTGAGTGGATATTTTTGCGAATAGCGCGCAGACGCCAGCTGTAAGGGATGAAGCCCATGTTCTCACCCCAGCCGCACCTTTTCTTCGGTCAGTGCGGAGCGCTATGCTGGAAGGAGATCTTTGTGCGTACATTTCGGTCAAGAAGAACGGCCGCGGTCTATTTGACGCTATTACTGCCTTTTTCTCCAGGAGCTCCTGTGCGAGCGCTAGGTCGTGCAGAAGGATGACCGTAGTCCCAAAGGCGTTGAGAGACGTTATCGGTCCTGAAGCAAGATCAATCTTCGCTCCATGGTGGTGATGATGTCCTGCACACACCGTGCAGCTCGTTATGCTTAGCGTAATGCTCCCAGTTGCGGCCACCCCATGGTGGCATACCCAGGAGATTCCCAATCATGGTCAGCCGCCTCGGTCCTGGTGGCAGATTTCGGTGCGGCTTCCTCAACGCGATCAGTACAGCGGCCAATAACAGGCACAGCCATCCAGCTAGAACAGGAAACGCGACCAGTATGACAGGACCCTCGAAGGTGAGACCTGCTATCTGCAAATGTTGTCTGCGCTTTGCTGAAAGATCAGTCTGACCTTGGAGCTTTTAACAGTTGCGACGGATCGGCGCAGATGACCACAGCTTCTGAGGAGACAGAATCAAGGATCCTCTTGTGCTACTTCAGTGTCAGAGTACGACCTGAGCGAAGTTATGCCCGTACTTGTCGGACTGCATGTGTGAGAGCTATGGGTATGACTGTTGGGCGGCGGATTGCACGCACGATACATACACGTCGCTCACTTGCGATAGCATAACTTGACATGTACGTGGGGAGTATTATCTTGCAGCGTAGCACGAGCTTTGTGACTCCGCACAGACATGCATGCAACTCAATATGGTTGTCGCCGGAGTCATCTTGCTCTGCCAAAGGAACAGCAAGGTCCGACTGCAGAAATTCTGCCGCTGCCGGATAACACCGAAGCGGACATTTCATGCTACAAGGCACATTTGTAAGGAGAACATCAGCTTCGCTTGGCGTTCAGCTGCATCACAATTCCGGTTCAGGCCATTGGCCCTCTGATACCACTGTCATCACGCCCGTCCGCACTTTGCTCGTCGTCTTCTGTACGACTGTCAGTGATGGCCGCGATAGTGTTGGTGGCAGCATGCGCGAATTTAAGATACACCTACCTTGAGCTCCTTGTGTGCAGAGCATTCTTTGTCATAGAAGTCGTGATCTTCGTGATCCTTGAAGATGGACTGGGACACAATGGTATAGCCCTCGCTGAGCGGCGAAGATGTGTTCAAGATCCGCCTCGCGACGTTAGACACAATGTAGTGCTGGCCATTCTATGCAAGTCCATCAGTATGTGCTTGTGGCTTCAGATCGACTCGCGCATCTCTCTGCTACGTGTGTGGTAAAGGCTCTAGAATGAAGACAAACCTTTGTAGCGTTCTTTCTCAATGTTGCGTACACTCGGAGAACAGCATCGATGTCTTCCTCTTTCGGAACCTTGAAGAAGGTAAGTCGCTTCACATAGGCCTTCCCTCCCGCGATGGCAGAGTATGACCTGACGGCAGGCCTGATGCTTCCGAGTAGGCCGACATGTCCGGCGAGCATGATGGAGGAAGCTGCACGATTCCGAGCGGTAGGTAGATACTTTGAGCTTCTCCTCTGTAGCTCTGTTATACACCTGCATGTACCTTGCGATCGGCATGACACGGCTGTCGAGGTTGTCCGGGAGATAATCGTTCCAGGTACAGCCGATGAATCCTTGGCATGCTCACTCTATTGGGCCATGTGGGGTCTCGCAGACGGAGGACCATCCCGAGTTTGAGGAAGATAGCGGGAGACATCCATCCCAACAGACGACATCACAGCAGACCTCATCCAGCGCACACTCACCGCTCACAAACAGGCACGGATCGAGGTCCGAGTCAGGAGTTATATTGAATACCGCTCAAGTGCGGCGACCTCGCATGAAGTTGGGAAGTCTCGTTGCAATAATCAGATCTTCCGGACCAGCACCACGTTCTCGGGCTTCCTTCATGCTACAAGAGTCGTGTCGACGTACCGACTTTTGAACGGCGGACGTGGAAGCGGCGGTGTGTCAGCTGACGAAGGGTCAAGAATGTGAGGGAAGTCTCGCGGTGTAAGGAAAAGCCATGCCAGAGCTTGCCCTGGTCGGGCTGCAAAACATGGCGTAGTTGAGCACCGTTTCTGGCTGTCTACAAGCAAACCCTGCGGAACTCTATGGCGACGAAGCACACCGCACAGTATCATGACTGGCACGAGCTGGGAGTAATGCTGTCGACGTGCGGAGCCGAATGATCAATCGAAGACACATCCTAGATGTTCACCATGTTCTCCCGACAGTCGGCGACCAGGTCGGGGGGAGACGAGCAAGCATCGTGACAATGCCAACAAGTCCATCCATGTGGTCGTTGAATCATCACTCCAGACCAGTAGGTGTATAAAGCCCACCTGCGGTGCTGTCTAAATCAATCTTCATCCAGCAACCAGATCACAACAGGACTTGCAAAACACGACAGCTTCCGGCATTCACGCTCGCTCAGCCCATCATGCACTACCAAACTAAGACTGTTCTGGCCTTGTTGGCTGCGACCTGGGTCCCTTCTGCCTTTGGTTGCGTCTACTTCAACGCCACCCTTACCCAGGGTCCCAAGCAGGCCACCTCCGCTCAAGATGCCATCAACGCCAACAAGGAACAGCAGAATGGCCAGAACATTGGCGATCCACGCCTGACCGCGTACCTCTGGGATGACAGGAACAATGACAACGTCGTGGACGCACTGAAGGTATGTGACCCAAAGAGACAGCAAAATCCCTACGCTGAGCAACAGCTCTTGGGACATCGGCGCTTGCTCCTCGGATACAGCTGACATACTTTGCCTTCAGGACAACTATTGTGAGGGAGTCGACCTCAAGCCCTATTCTCCAAACATTTGGAGCGTGCCATGTACGCCCAAGTCGAACCAAGTCGAGCTCGACGTAACCTGGGACCCGGACTTCACCGATAACGGCGTCCTGGTCAACGTCTACAAGTACAAGAACCCTCGCGCCCAAGCTGTGCAAGGCAATGACCCAGACAAGGACCTGGTTTTCACGTTCCAGGCAGAAGGTAAAACCGAGGCGGGCGATTATTTCGAAACGACTGTCTTCTGCGACGACTGTAAGGACTCGAACGGTGTTTCCGAGAAGTGTTAAACTTCGCGGCACTGGACAACTGGGCTGTCTGACGTTTGGGGGAGCCTGATCGCCTTTTTCCGGACAGACACGATTCAACACATGTCTGCAATGATTCGGGCGAGTCGGAGACAGTACCATAGCAAGTAGTCTCAGAATGTCGAATGACAGTCAATGCAGTGTGCGAGCTATTCCAAACGAGAGAACGTGCGCGAAATGTGGTCGCCTGACGTTGCTTACCATGAACTGAAGTTCGGTCGTTCGGATGCACAGCGGACAGGGTCTTTCCGTGTCGACGTTATCCTTTAATGTTCCTCACACCGCAAGGTCCCGTCACGTCTGGCGAAAGAAAACTCGGGCTGTGCCTGCTCTGATTCCTGGTCGATGCTTTCCATCGACAATGGTGGCTTTCGACTTCGTTTCGACCTTGGTGTCCGAGTGCTGTCGAAGGTGTGGGTGGTCCGCTTCGAGCCGAGTGATTGCTTCGCCGAGCGCCCAAACGGCAAGGACAATATGACGCCTGGCACCATGGTGAGCGATCGATGTCCTAGACGTCTTCTCGTCCCGTCCTTGCGAACGCCTTCATTGGGGAGTGATTTCCGGACGCTAGCTGAAGTCACCGACGGCCTTGCACTACCCCAACCACTCATACCCCTTACTTCCCTTTCATATGCAGTCAACGGATTCACCATCGCCAGCGCTCTCGGCATCGGTTTCTATCGTGACTAGGAGAATGGCATTACATAATACGTTTTGGTGAAACATGCTTACAACATTGAGTGTCGAAGTGTGCGTTCCATCGGCACGCGAGAGGCCACGCTTGGAATTGCTCGATGACCAGCATCGACACTCGTCTGCGGATGTATGCTGCTATTGGTACGAGCTTCGCAGCCTGGGTGAGAATAATTGACCGCGGATACGGCAAAAGTAGTTGCACCACGATAATCAGAACGCAAAGGCTTCGGAATGCACATACGCTACAAGGACCGAGTCTGGTCCTCCACAAACACCCGCTTAGTCCAACAGTCCTGCCCCCGCCGCCTTGATTGCCGCCGGACGACTGCCTTACCATACCTCCCTCGTCCTTCCGGTCCCGGCCTCTTGCCATGCTCCCGATCTCCACTCTGGAAAACGACCCTTCTCTCCTACATCGCCTGCTGCCTCAGACCGGCTCCCCTCTGCTCTGACCACCTAACATCTACCTGCCCCTCGCCGTCTTCTGCCGACGCTGGTGGAGGTCTTCCCTTTTAGTTCGTCGCGTCTCGTGGTCGTCCTCATCTTTCAAGCCTTCGATTTTTGCCTCGGTATGTCTTCCAGTGGCACGACTTCGAATTCCACGCTCGATCAGGATTAAGCCCATGATGCCAGCGACGAAGAGCACTGGTGCTGGGAGAGAGCCTGCTTTGAAGCCTTCGGATATGGCGGGCATGATGCTGTACTCTGGAATGGTACGCTGTCGACGTCTGGGGACGTGGCAGCTTTGGCTATGGGGTTGTCTTGATAATGCGGGCTAAAGAGCGTGAGCGTTTGGTTCTCTTGCAAGTATGTGCGATGAACAAGTCATCAGAGGTTCGCACAATAGCGCGAAAATAACATCTTGTGGCCTCTTCCACCCACCCTGCACTGCCACACGCTGACGCTCACACTCCAAGGCATCGATGTACACCGCAATCGCGGACGTGGGACTGCATAGACTGGCGGTAACCGCTGCTGTGCAAATCGTCGACAATACTGCTGTGTTATGACGAGGAGGCGTTGCCTTACAGCCTGACAGATCAGGGGACCCTGGTACCTCTGCACTTCACCCTGCAGCGGCGCGCAATGATCGGCAGATTTCAGGACCAATGCCACAGTGACAGCGCATGGCGACATGAGAGCTAGCGTATCGCCGTATCATGTTTGGGTTGGGTCATGCAGAGGCTCTGCGAAGTGCGCATTGCCGTGGGGAAATTGCTAGCCGGACCTTTGGGAACGAGGACATCTGGTTTGCGTGCAACGATGTGGCGGTGTAAGTCATCATTGCAACACAAGAGCGCCCTGTAGCCTGAGGCTCCTACTTGAAGCTTCGATAATAGCCGCTTTGAGTACACCTGTAAGACAGTCCGTGGCCATCAACGAGGCGGCCGGAATTTCAGAAAGGCGTTATGGGTCTGACTGTGAGAGCAGCAGTTCTTACACCTTGGCGCTTCCAAGATGATACGAACAGCAGCGAAAGCTAACAAGAGGTTGCGGTGCTGTCCGACCTGCTAAGCAATTCTGATCTCTCTTCTTTTGAAAGTCGAATTGGCTTCTGCGGCGTCAATTTCCTTCGCAATACGTCTTTGGCGGGCGGTTGAGACAGCTCTTGCTGGAATTGTGCCAAGAGGCTAGTCTGTCAATCACATGCACCCTCCCTTCGATTCCAGTCTTTCTCAATGTTCAGGATACTGCCTGCTTCAGCAATATTTACCGGGTGAGATGGCGGAGACATTCCATTGTAGCGACCGCTGAGCCAGCACTGGACTCATGAAATCACATCATGCCTAGTGCCGCAACACAGCCCACGCACCTTATCAGGAGTTGTTGCTTTCCAGCCTGGCGAAAAGTTCTCGCCACAGTTCGCATCTCGCCACATCATGAAGGCAAATATATGATCGTAACACACCGCGTCTCGACACTCACCATCGGCCAGATGCTGTGGTGCAAGCTGTTGCTGACGCATATCCTGGCCCCATATTCAGCTAAAGTCGGCGTCGGGGGTAAGGATGGCTTCCGTAGCTGTGCTCTAACACTGGCTAGGCCTCTGACCAAGGGTGGCTGTTCTTTTGGGTTTGCCCACATCTGCTGCAGTCTCTTGGCCTTTCCTACCCAATGGAGCGTCATATATTCTCTCCAGTATACCGTCCTTCGACGACTGCTCTTGGTGAGATGATACAAACATTCGTCCTGAATTGTGCTGGACTGCTAGCTAGTGGACCCGGCACCTGTCTGATCATAATTATCAGCCACCCGTTCTCTTGCCTCGAGTGGCTAGCCA
Source organism: Dothistroma pini CBS 116487 (assembly GCA_002116355.1). Classification (NCBI taxonomy): domain Eukaryota; kingdom Fungi; phylum Ascomycota; class Dothideomycetes; order Mycosphaerellales; family Mycosphaerellaceae; genus Dothistroma; species Dothistroma pini. The sequence continues at coordinate 67,134 of KZ108269.1, read as the reverse complement.
TACGTGTTAGTAGGATTGTACAACGCTTAATCGCGTCTATTTGCCATTTCTGCACCTTGAAATTGTAGAGGAGCCTGTGAGGCAAGGGCAATGACCTTTGCGATCTCTTCACCGGAGGAAGATATGGAGTGATGGTCATGCTGCGTTAAGATGCATAGCTCGCTCTATGTGATGCGTGATGGGTACACTTTTTGGAGACCAGCCTGCGCCTCGCTATGCGTGTCTCTCGACACTGCTCATCAGCAAATATGGTACATCATCGTTATGGTGGCATGGCGTCTGCATCCCGCCGTGGAAAGCGATTCTACCCACGCTCGCTTCCTCGTAGACGCACGACCTGGCCGTACTTCTGTAGCTTCGTGATAAGCTGATCGCCCTGCTTGACGACATCGTTGTACCTAGAATAGTGTTAGCCTTCCTCAATATCGCCCTTTGAGCATATCGATACTCACTGCTTGTTCTTGTCATCCGCCCGCTGTGTCTGGATGATACCTCGCACACGGTCGATCGTGCATGGCAACCTCTGGCTGGCGATGAACGGTGCCAGGTCCTTGTCCAACCAATTCACGCTGACGCCGAAGCTGTTTGCCATGCTCTCCAGCCCCACAACCTTGTAGCTCTGCAGCAGCTGAGCATAAGCTCTCAACCGCATCTCCCTCACGAACCAGCTCTTGTGCTCGTACAGGTATCGATCTGTTGCGAGGAAGTTCTGCTCGACAGCAGCAAGTGAAGCGAAGAAGCTGGCGTAGTTGCCATTGTACAGACTCTGGATCATAGTCGCAAGAGGACGGAAATCGACCTTCGGCTCAGCCTTCGCTTGTGCCTCGGCCGAAGCTGAGCCAGATGCGAGTGTGGTGAGGTTCACTGCGGTCGGCTTCGGTGTTGTGGTGGAGTCGACGTTCATGGTGTCATGGTCTGCGGACGCACCGGCCGATGCTGCACCACCGAGAGCGGAGAGACGTTCCGAATCTGACTCACTTCCGAACACAGCACGTACTTCAGGCGCATCCACAACCTTGCTCTTGAAGTCGCGGCGTGGGAGCGACACAGATCCAGCGAGAGTAGCGTAGACGACCAGAGAGCTGTAGGAGCAGAGTTCGGTCGATGTGAATGTCGAGAGCGAGTCGAGAAGGAGGGGTGCGGCCAGGTTGTGTGCGCGGATCGTGAGGAGATGCAGACCTTGGTAGGCCTTCAGACGATTCCGGCGATCCCAGTCACCGCCGCTCTCAACGAGCTGCTGTGCGCGATCTACGTTCTTCTTGACAAGCAGCTTGTCGTCGAAGAACAGACCTACACGGATGATGGCGAGGACAATGTCGATCTTGGTACCGAGAATGCCCGTCTTGTCCAACAGTTTCTCGAACTCCTCCAGCGCCTTGTCCTTGTCGCCCACTCTCGCGTAGAACTCGGCGCGCTTTCCTCGTGCCGTCTGGATTTCAGTCTCTCCCGCCTGCTCCACAGCATCATCTTCCTCCTTCTGTATCTCAGCCAGCTCCTTCTCGTTGTCCTTACGCAGCTCCTCGTACAGCGCCTCGTCCCAAGGCAGCTCCACAGTCGTGTCCGTCTTGCCACCCAACACGCCGACTATCGATGGAGCATTGATGCTGCTCGTCCGTCGTAATGTGGCGATGGGCGGTGCTGCGGATGAGTTTGTGTTTGCGCGGCTGACGGTTGGTGATAGCACAGCGCTGCCTTCGCCTGCTTGGTTGAGCTTGCCTGTCTGGGGATGTGCCAGGTAGGCGTAGAGTGGCGCCATCTTGTGCTCGCGGATGTCCTGTTGCAGTGCTTCCAGGGCTGTATTCTTGTTTGCCGTGTCGGTGGTGGGCGATGCGATGGCGAAGACATTCTGGGCCAGCGACAGCGTCGGGTATGTGAGGTGTTGCGGCTCTCCCATGCTGGGCAATGAGGCGGTGGAAACGGTACCGAGGTAGGGAGATGGGGGTATTGTCGAGATGGAAGTCGTCTTGTGTTCACGGACCCGCAGGCAGAAGTTGATGATGTGTTTATGCTGGAGTTACGATGCTCACATGCCATCGCCGAGCAGAGTTGCGGGAGTGCCGAACAGCTCACTGCAAGGTTCAGGCACGACGTCAAAGCTTCCACCTGCATGTTTGAAGACCTCATAGTCTTTACTTCAGTTACTTCACTTGATATCCTAATAAGCAGGTGCTCTCCTCGAGATCGGTCGCTATAAATCGTGTTTCCACTCTCACACCCACAGTCTCTACCAACGATACAAGCTCTACCAACAATAACAATTCTACACGACCCAGTACGACAGATCACAAGCAGCAACGATGGGCGACGAAGGAGCATCACACGACACACAGCAGCGACGAGGCGGACCACCGAAGCGAAAGCGCGAGACACCAGCATCGCGTGCAGCCAATAACAGCAGAAATGGCACACCCAACGCTTTCGCACGACGCAGCCCGGCACGAGAACCTGAACCCATCAAAGACATGGAAGACGACGGCGACAGATCACCTCCACGCAAGCTCAAGCGACCAGGCGCTGGAGCGCGAGTCTCACAGGCAAATAGGGAAGTGATGGAGCGAGAGCGAAAGCAGCGAGAAGAGGCGGCACGGAAAGGTCTCGAGGGAAGGCAGAAAGCTGGGGCAGAGCTGATCGCAGAGCACTACAATGCAGTCCCCGAACGAGGTCGTGACTGGCGGCAGGCAGAGAGCAAGATCGCAGGCTTGCGCAGTTTGAACAACTGGATCAAGTCGACGCTCATACAGAAGTTCTCGCGACCGGAGATACCCGTGGAAGATCTGAAGGTGTTGGACATGGCTTGTGGTAAGGGAGGAGATCTAGGGAAGTGGGAAAAAGCACCGCAAGTACCAGTGCTGTATGTGGGATGCGATATCGCTGGGGTTTCGATTGAGCAAGCACAGCAACGGTACAACGAGAACCTACGGAAGAGCCGAGGACGCTTCAGGAGAATGCATGCCGAGTTCTACGTACACGATACGTTTGGCCGCACTCTTGCAGACATCCCAACGATACGCAGCGTCGGCTTCAACCCGAACGCCGGACCAGGGCCTGGCGTCATTCAGGGTGGAATGATGAGCGGTGGCTTCGATGTGGTCAGCATGATGTTTGCACTACACTACTCCTTCGAGACCGAGGAATTGGCACGCGGCATGCTGAGCAACGTGGCTGGGTCGCTCAAAAAAGGTGGTCGCTTCATCGGAGTCATGCCCAACAGCGATGTCATCTCCGCCAACATCGAGAGCATGCTGTCGAAGGACGCATCAACTTCTACTGCAACGAACGGCGCCACCGACAACGCTTCAGAGGACGGGGAGTGGGATCCCGAAAGGCCCAGTGAACCACAAACAGCAGAGGATGACGACGACTGGGATCCCGAGAAGCCGTCCGAGCCATCCGCAGCAGAGCCAGCACCGACTGTGCCATCCGAATCCGCTCCTGGCGCCGCAGACGATCTGCCCGACCTGAAATGGGGCAACGATATCTACCACGTGCGCTTCCCGCGCCAACAACCCAACACAAAACCTCTCCCACGTGACGGCATCTTCCGCCCTCCCTTCGGCTGGCGCTACCACTACTACCTGGAAGAAGCCGTCGAAGCGCCCGAGTACGTCGTCCCATGGGAAGCGTTCCGTGCGTTGGCTGAAGACTACGGCCTGGAACTCATGTATCGCAAAGGCTTTAGGGAGGTCTTCCAGGATGAAAGCCAGGACGAAGAGCTTGGCAAATTGGCAGAGAGGATGAGAGTGATGAGCAGAGATAGGACTGAGGGGGACCACGGTTTGCTGGTGAAGCTTTATGAGATGGAGGCAGCGAGCTTCTACCATGCGTTTTGTTTTTATAAGACTTGAAGGCCTACGAGCCGCGAGGGTGTTGGCAGGACGATGGGCTTGATGGGGATGCTTCTATGAATAGCTCTGTAAATTCAGAACTCATGTGCCCTGCCGCTCAGGTATTCCTGTACATTGGTCTCCGAATCTCACGTGAAGTCTACGGCTCCAACGAATCACTCGGACTGATTTGTGTGATAGACACCACTGGTGCGCCGCCAACTTCAGCCTTTTAAAGATCCGACGCCCTCAGCTTCCAGTCCTCGAGCATTCAGCCCGGAACATGTCTCCATGCCCGAATCTTGTAAGAAGCCTATAGCATCGATGAGGCCCTCGGACTGCTTTCAGCGATATTCAAGACGGGGGTGTCATCGGTCTTTGAGTTGCTGGGAGCCTTCGAGACTTAGTCTAGGGATCTCAGTCCCGAGAAATTCAGCGCTCGATCCTTCCACCTTCTACCCATCTCCAACCCTCATGCTAAGCCTACCGTGTCGATGAGGCTCTCGGACAGATTTCCATATGAGGCACGACGCGGATGCCACTGACATACTCTCGGATTATGAGAACGCAATCCGACGAGAATCTCGGCCCTTGAGACCTTGACCTTCAGCCATATACCTGTGCCCTTCCCCCCGACTCACACGTGCTGACAAGGCTCTCGGACTGGTCCCAGCGACAGGCACTGTAGGGATGCTTCCAGCTTCAACTATTTGCAATTTGGTGCCTTCAGATACCGTTCCTTATGATCTTGAGCCAACAGATTTCAGCCCGAGAACGGTTGCAGGTGCCCGATCTCCACTTCTTACGGAGATCCCAGGGCTCTGGACAGATTCTTCGACTTGCTTCTGCTATAGGCACGACGAGGATGCAGTCGGCCGAATGTCGATTTTCTGAGCATTAGGTATCCCTCTTCAAAATCCAATGCCTGCCTCACTACAGTTTTGCATATTGATATATCTTCGATCGTCGATCCAAAGAGTAGGCCGATGGCAAAGTTCTCGTCGTAATTCTATGGGGTTTGAGGGAGGGGATGGCAATACTGTAACTCGAAGATCTGGCGATGGCGCATGCGATTAGGCTCATCTCGTCTTTGGTGTATTCGCCTCTATCTTCCGAGTGAAGTCCATGACAATAACGGAGGTGTCGATCTCCTCGAGGGGCCGCAGGGACACAGATGCGGGTCTGGTCTTTTAAGACACTCGATGATCCAGATTCCTGCTTCTGTGAACTGGCTGCGTAAAAGAAGAGCATGGTCTCGATTTGTTATGCTATCGTTAACGTTCACGGGCGTGCACAAGCTGACGCTGATGCTGATAAGTGACAACTATGCAATAATAGGTGCCATGCGTCGAACAACCGCTGACGGCTGGGTTGATTAGGTGCACTCCGCGACCTTTGATGTCACCGTGGCCGTATTCACTGAAGCGGAAGAGTGGGTCGGCGACGGCGGAGGTAGCCGCTGACAGGACTGCGAAGAATGAGCCAGTGATATGCATCTTCTTGTTTACGGGTTGCTGGTATTGGTACCGTTACTGATGCTGTTGCTACCGATGCTGATGCTCGATTATGTTCGAAGCGAAGGATCTGCGTCAACATATATTGCATGTAGGGGGTCGCGGACTGCGTCACCATGAGATATGCCAATTTGGTCCGACACAAAGTCGATCAACCTGGTTTACACCTCATCACTGACCAGCAGCATATGGTCGTGGTGATTCCACTGCCTAAACGCAGTATTCGTTGGGCAGAGCGATAGAAGGTCGCTGAAGGTACCACGGGCGGCTGTGCAAACGTGCATGTGTGCTGCTGCAGAGCATGACATGACATGTCGGAGGTTGAAATGTTCATTGACAGAAACTTTAAAGAGGTGTGAAGTTCTCCTTTCACTTTCACTTCCGCTGCCACGTGCGTCGACCCCACCATTGAGCACGTTAGGCTCTCACAAAAGTTCCGGAGCTCAACACCTTGATGAACTTCTTCAGACGCTCATTTGTTCCTGTACCACACCTCCAGACCACAAACATACACATTGGTTTCCGCAGAATGGCCAACATTGCAGACCACTACGATGGTAAGCAGACTCTTCCTCCTACACCACACCTTGCCAGGCTGACCCCCCACAGACCCCATCTCAATCGCTGTCATTGGCGGCACTGGGCTGCAGTCTCTTGCCGAATTCACTCACGTAGCAACCCTCAAGCCGACCACACCATGGGGCACTCCCTCCTCGCCCATCTTCGTCCTCCACCACCCCTCTCCTTCGACCGGCAAGCCAATCCCCATCGCCTTCCTCTCCCGACACGGCCTCCACCATGAACTCGCACCTCATGAAGTGCCCGCCCGCGCCAACATTGCCGCTCTCCGTCGCATCGGTGTTCGCACCATCATCGCCTTCTCCGCAGTCGGCTCCCTCCAAGAAGCCATCAAGCCGCGCGACTTCGTCGTCCCCGACCAGATCATCGACCGCACCAAGGGAATCCGACCCTTCACCTTCTTTGAAGGCGGTATGGTAGGCCACGTTGGTTTCGCAGACCCATTCGACAACAAGGTCGGTGAGATTGTGCGGAAGCTGGGCCACAGCTTGAGTGGCGAGGGCGTGCATCTCCACGACAAGGGCACGATCATCTGCATGGAGGGACCACAGTTCAGCACAAGAGCAGAGAGCAACATGTACCGATCGTGGGGTGGAAGTGTCATCAACATGAGTGCCCTGCCTGAGGCAAAGCTGGCGAGAGAGGCGGAGATTGCATACCAGATGATCTGCATGAGCACGGACTATGACTGCTGGCATGACAGTGCTGGAGATGTCACGGTGGAAATGGTCATGGGCAATATGAAAGCCAACGCAGAGAACGCTCGCCGTTTCGTGGGTGCTGTTCTGGATGAGCTGAGCAGGGAGGAGCATGCTGAGCTGGTTGCTGCTACCCACCTCAAGGAGCAGACCAAGTTTGCTGGAAGCATGACTGCACCCGCGGGACGGAGCGAAGAGGCCAAGAAGAAGTTGAGCTGGCTCTTCCCGGGCTACTTTGACTGAAGAGTATGAGTGACGCATACTACGAGACACACGATAGAGACTACGATACCCTGCCGCGAGGCGCGATAGATCAATCAACTTGACAAAACCTGGACCGCTACAGAAGCACGGAACTTGTCCTTGCAGGTCTCACGAGTCGCAGATCGAAGTGCCAATCTTGCTTGCTCCAGTTCTTTCAGCTCCAGGGTACAAATTGCCATGCTGATGTTGCCAGAGCCAGGACCCGAAATCAATTTACCGAGACAATAATACTCCGACACTGCTCAGCGGGTAAAGTACAACTCTGACTCTCCGACCCTATCCCCTCGTGACCTCCGGCGCCCAGTCGTCCCTCGCAGATCCTTCCTCCTCCGCCACAAATCGTTACGGTCTATCCTGAACTTCCTGCACCCACTCCTTCTCAAACGGATCAGCTCTATCAAACCCCTCGCTCGGCAGCATGTACTAATTCGCATTCTCCGGATCGATCACAAAGCCATGGAACCAGCTTTGCACGTCCCCATGTGCCACCCGCCCGCCGAAGAAAGTCGCAATGGCGTTAATCACATAGAATCCCGTCAACGGATCATCTGGGCTCGGGCAAATGATCATGACGTTGCCGAAATCAATCTTGTTGGGCTTCCATCCACCCTCGCGCGCGGTGTGTTTGAGCTTCCAGAGGACTATGCGCTCCAGGCGTGGACTCTCGTCACGTTGGACCCTGCGGAGGCAATCCCAGGAATCCTTTATCTGTATCGTGGCGTTGATATGAGGTAGCAACGGTTGGCATCTATCTGCATGAAGAGTCCGACGCAGGTGTGGCAGTCTCTGGTTCCAATTGGAGATGTGAGGTCGAATGTACCTCCGCACCACTCCGGGATGTTGCGGTATGTGATGATCTCAGGCTCTGGTGATGGAGGCATGGTCTGTGTGACTGGTTACTTACCGTGGTGAAGCGGGACTGCCGATCTATACTGAGTGAGCAAACATCAATTTGAAAGGACCGCGCTCTGCCCGAGATATGATAGACCTTTGGAATCTCCACGATCTTCTCAGATGAACCACCGCACCCAAAGAACACGGCTCACACCTCCCCTCACTTACACAGCACTTTCCGCATTCCAAGACTTCGCCTCCATGAGAACGTACATCAATCTCCATCTCGACACCTCCCCACCTCAATATCCCAATCATCCACCACTTCCACCTCGTCCACCGCCTCAAACTCCCTCTCCTCCCCACTCACCCTCTGTCTCCAAGCCTTCGTCCCAAACCACTCCTGCCGAAATCCAAATCGCTCAGCCTCTCCAGCTTCTCCGTCTTGGGATCAAAAAGAAACCCATGCGACCTCTGATCACACCCCACCACAAATTGCCACCCAAAGAATTCTCTGATGGCGTCGACGACATGCCACTACTTTGGCTTGGGTGTTCTTTGCTTCATCGGGATTGCAGCAGCGCGTGGTATACAATTCCTTTCCAATATACGAATTGACCTTGACGTATGCATTGATGTGAGCTAAGAAGCAATGAGTAGTGGAGACTGGAAAATAGACTCCCACACAGGTGATGCAATTTCGTGTTCCGATTTTGTCGATTATGGAAGAGGAGCATGGAAGTGTGCCGCTGTGGCCTTCGTCGATGTACTAGTATGTCAAAGTCTTCACACAGGAGAAGTCTTCCGGATTGAGGAGGTTGGCTGTGGATACTGCACTGGGCAAATGACAGACTCCTGCGCGTGCGGCGAACAATCTTGTTGTTTTGCTTGAAAGTGCACTGAGACGAGAATTCTACAGCTTTGCTACAACGTCTCAAAAGAAATCTGTGGGTCGGAATGTGAACATCTGGATAAAGTGTTCTGAAGCAATTCAGAACAGGAACGGCACTCCTGCATGTGAATCTTTCGGCTTACTTTCCTATAACGATACACCAGACCTGTAGTTCTGGCGAACCCTCATGGAAACAGCATTCAGCCAAATCGAAAACTTCCACTCCTCCAGACCATCGTCCTTCGTGAGATCTTGCGCCCTGAAGTAGTGCGACTGCCCATCAATCCTCCGAGACCACCATCTGTTCTCCACTTCCACCACTGAGTCGGCCCAGCGGCGAAACCGTTCCAAGGCATCAGAATGGGATCGTCCCCAGTGGCATTCACTGTAAAGCCATGGCAGTGATCGTGGACGTGAGGATCCTCCTCCATCCCAAAGAATTGCTTAATGGCCTTGACGACGAACTTGCCGACGATAGGTTGGCCGTTGTATTCTGAACATACCAAGATGATCTTGCTCCAGTTCACAGTTGCCGGATCCCAATTGCAATCACGAGCAGCTTGCTGCAATCTATCGAGTACTTTCTCCTGGAGCGCTTCACCTTCCTCGCCTTCGCATACATATGGTTGACGGGCGCCTGGATGCTCTGCAAGGTACGAGTCCCAGTCGCTTGGCCGAATGCAGGCGTTGATATGAGCAGTGAACACATTGCCGTCGCCAATAGGGAGGTAGACACCGACGCATGTGATGCAGTTGCGAGTACCAATCATGGGTGTTGAGGCATTCGATGGAAACCTGCCACCCCATCCTTCGGGGATATGGCGGTATGTGATAGTATTGCGAGCCATGTCGTTGTATGACGCATGACCAACCAGATCCTGAGCAGCGAATATGTAAATTGATAGCAGACATGTCGATGGTCCTAGTCGCTACTTCGAAAGCTCTCGTCAATGAGCACCGAATCCAGCTTCCAGTCTTCTAATCTAATGAGAAAGGCGTAGCAGTTTCCATGAGACACGTGCGAGTGACCAGATCTGGTCTTAGTACGCTGTTGTGGTGTGAGTCGCACTTCCAGGTCGGCATACCTAAATCGTCAGTACATAGCACAATACAGGTTTGAAAGGGGCCCCATCTGGCCGCCATAATGACCCGATGATCAAGCTTGAGGACATCTTCTACAGCTGTCGAGATGCTGGCGGGCAGGCGTGCACAATGACGACTCCCCGACGGATCATTGTCCTGCAGATCGTGGACAACCTACAACGGATGGACGTTCTGGAAACACAGTGATTGTGATGTTCATTGCAAGAGTGACGTTGTCAGTCATCTAGAGCCTGTAGGGCTGGGCCAAGCTTCTGCGGTTGGAGCCGAAGGTGGGATGAGATCACAAGATCGTCGCCGAGTCGATCAATGTCACAGCTTCTCCTTTCACAGCTTTGACACTCGACAACGGTCGTTTCAGCTTTGATATCGTTAAGGATGACAATGACATCCACATAGATCGCTCCGGCCCCCCTGTCCCCGCCTGTACGCTGCCCCGCCGACGGGAGCCTTGTTGCTCCGCCCTCTTCGACCGGATCTCCTATTGGTCATTGGCGCTACTAAACGAACAAGAGCAAAGCGCTACGTCACCAAGTGGCAGCTGCGTCGCGTTTGAGATGAGACAAGCGTCGTCCGAAGGGGTGTGTACCGAGTGTACATAGCCATTCATCTTCCGCTGCTGGTAGTATCATAGCCGCAGCAGAGAGACCCGCGTTGTTTGGTAGAAAAAGTGACTGCTGTCACATGAACCAACCCAAGACTCTGTCGACCGTTGCCCTCGCTCTCCGCACCTCACTCCGCTGAGCTGGCCTTACATTCGTTCCTGCCAGGTGTACTCTTAAACACGCCCCGCGAGAGGCTTCCCTGCCATCAATGGCGACTCGGCTCAATGGCGGTCCCAAGGAGGAAGCCACCTCCAAGGTCACTCCGATCCCCTTCATTACCCGGTCGAACACGGTAGAGAGCCAGGCATTCGTCGATGCGCCCGAGACACCAGAAGAGCAAGCAGCAGCCTCGCAGGCACAACGGACGAGGCCGTTACGCTCTGCAACCGATGCCACAATGACCTCGACAGTCTCGGTGCCGCCGCCGGGCTCACTATTGACGGGCAAGCAAGAGCACTACCTCAAGCGCGAACTCATCTCCGCCCAGACGCAATGGGAAGTCAGCGAGCTGTCCCATCCTACGGCCTTGCAGCGATTTGGCGCTCCATTTCGTTCAGACAGAGGAGAAGTCGCACCAGAAGACTCGGAGCTACCGCTCCTACGATATATCTTTGTGCACCATGTACGCAATTTCCCATTCTTAAACCAGGCGAAAGAGAAGGAATTCTGGCAGGATAAGCTGCAATCATTCTTGGAAAGCTTCGCGAATAAGCATATAAGTTCTGCTGAGGATCGCTTGGAGCAGACCAAAAGAGCCAAGTTGGCGCAGAAGGCGAACAAGCTGGTTGAGCTGATGATGGTATCTGGCATACCGACTGCATCTGGCTATGAAGAGAGGATACGCTTTTCTGAGATGGAGGTGGTCGAGAGTGGGCCAAACGAGAACGGTCTGGTAGTCAATGTGCCAGAGGGACATGAGATCAATGGCTGGGATGTCAATGTTGCTGGAGTAAGGCTCGTCAGTGTCAAGCGTCATGTCAGGCAGCACAAGCACGCCGAATTTCTTCTCCGAGTCAAGCGCAGAGACGAGCCAGAACGATATGTGGCACGACGATTTGGAGAGTTCGCACGCATGCACAAAAAGCTCAGGCTGGAGCTTCCCGGCAAAGTGCTTCCACCGCTACCCAAGAAGAACAAAACGCAATCGCTGTACAGCGGCAAGGACGACGACGATTCGGATAGTGTCTCGTCGATGTCAACCACGGGCACTGGTACGCCCACTACGACAGAAGCAAGCGAGAGCAATGGCAATAGCGGCAGTTCGGGAGGATTTCGATCATATTTGTCGTCTTGGACTGGCGGAGGCGGCACCAGCAGCAGACATGGCAGGAATGCGTCGAAAGCGTCCCTGGTAGCACCCACCGCATCGCCTCGTGCTAGTATGGAATCGAGCGCAGGTGTATCCCAGTCGCCAGCTCGAGAGGCCGGCCCTCAAGACACTGTCCTCCACCGCGAAGATCAGCGAGTCTCCCTACGAGCGTTCCTACGCAACTTCCTTCAGAACGAGGCGATAGCAAATTCAAAAGCGATGCACGACTTCCTTACAGCACAGCCGATAACGTTGAACGATGAAGAGCGAGCCGATATCGCAAAGAGAAAGCACATGGACAGCAAGCGTCTGGAAGAGCAGAGGCAATTCTTTGAAATCGCAAGACAACGTGCTAGAGACCTCGACGTGCACATGGAGAAGTTCAGGCGGAGCGTTGTGGAGGCTAATGGACTCCGGAATCTGTTCGCAGAGATCAAGCAGAAAGAGAAGATTGAAGACCTAAATCCTGAGTTCAGGAAGTTTGCTGAGTGGCTTCGTATCGAAGTCGCGGCAACGACATACCATCTGTTCTTGGCAGAAGACAATTCGCCAGAGCTGTTTGCGCAAGCGAAGCGGATACATGGACTGGTGCCTTACTCGGCACTCAAGCAAGTGATACGCTTTACGAACCCCGCTGCTGTCATGTCCAGTGTACTCGACCTCTTCATGGCACAGCCACTTGGTGCGAAGTCATTGCTGCAGCGCATCTTCGGTTTGGCTCTAGGTGACGGCATTCGCAGCTTACAGCGCTCGATCGACGCTTTGACAGTGAAGATCGATGATCCAACATTGTGTGACAAGATTAAGAACTACATCGACGGGATCGAGGAGCTCAGAGACAATGTGCGAACACAGGCAAGAGAAGAGCAGGTCGATCTTCTGGTCAAGGTGCTGCAAAGCGATGAGATTGAGCCAGAGCTATCTCCTAGACAGACCGAGCGAGTCTTCAACGCCTATGTAGCTTGGGACAACGCAGTTGAGAACGTCGACGAGGAGATGCGACAAGGCGCTGAGCTCTTCGCGCGGCTAAAGCAGCTTCTCAAACTCCATACCCGCCGAAGGGACAAGCAGATGATGCTGGAAATGGTCGAGGAGTCGAACACTCTCCGCCTATTCCGCGACCTCTTCCAAATTTTCTACGAGCCTCTCGTCCGAGTCTACAAGAGCGCCAACGTCTACAACAGCGTCATAGACTTTGCCCGCTTCGCCGACGACGCCATCCAAACAATCGAGAAAGCACAACGACAAGACGTCAGCGCTGATCCCAACCAGACTGTCCAAAGCTTCATCGATCTCTGCGAGCGCCACGAAGAAGACTTGTATAAATTCATCCACGAAGTTCACAAACACGACAATGGCCTCTTTGACAAACTCATGACTTGGATAGAGGGTATTCTCGACTTTCTCCGGAATGGTCCCAAAGGTGGGAAGTTGGATATGAATGCCCTTTTCGCTGGCGCATTGGAGATGAAGCAGATTGATGAAGATAAGGCGCTAAAGGAAATCAACAGCCTCATCAAATGGCAGACTGCCCGAAAACGCTGGCACTCCGACAAGACTCGACAAAAGATGGCGTCTGGCGGTCAAGAGTCTACAGATGCCATGGGTGGTCTCGCCTCTACCTTTCAACCCGGCGACTTCGGCTTGAATGCGATGGATCTGCAAGACTTGAACATGGAAGATGACGACGATTACGACTCGGAAGAGGAAGATGACGAAGACGATGCGGATCCTATCGCGGCGGAGCGGAAACGGAGACAACGACGACAAGACGTTCTCAAGCGGACCGCTGGCGAGCCTATCAAGCCGCCCATCACGGAGTTGCACAAGATGAATCCGCAGTTTTTGAGTATGTTGCGCATGGTCCTGGCAGAGTAGAGGTCTGCAGGGTGTGAGGTGGGGTTGCGCTTCTTGGATGGGAAGGTTGTGAGTTGTGAGCAAGGCCAGAAGAGGCGTGGTGGGTTTCGTTGTTCGGAGCGGAGGTGTAGATGAAAGGAGGGGGGAGATTGAGGTGGGTAGAGGCATGTCGCTCAATCGGCGCCGGCGCTGTAACGGTGCATAGATGAGGGACTGCATAGAAAACGGCCAGGATAGACACGAAGTTTGCATAAGGCATTCTTACGAAGGCTCAGGATCAGCTGCGCCCATTCGTTTACCACCGTCTCAACGACTTGTGGCATTTCCAAGGCTCTGACAGAATGGACAGGCTACGAGAGAGAGGCCGTTATCGATACACTAGTATTTCGTCCGCGATTGAGCAATCATGCTGGGTCAGTCAGTGATCAGTGACTTCCCAGGAAGATGCTGCTTGACATCAATGTGTTGTGAAACGAAGACCCCTCGGACGCTGTCAACGAAACGATCGGAGACGGAGAAAGTCAAACACCGACGACCTTCCCATGCTCCTCCACCTCCATGCTGCAACTCATGATTGATGATCACGAACATCGACTGTACCCAAACGACAGAATAGAAGGACAAAGTTACAGCCGTCAAGATGGGATCCAAGGAGGCGACTGTGACCTCGTTCATCCAGTCGGCACCACCAGGAGAGGTTGGTAGGCCACTGCCTACCTGACATGCATGAAATGGGCTGACAATCGCAGCTCTCATCTGTTGTGAATGGTATGGCAGGATACCGAAAGGACGGTTGGGCACCTGCTTAATAGTAGATCAGACATCAAAGCCCTAGCCAGCAACCAGCCGAACCTCCTCTCTTCATTGGAACCGGCGTTCAAGAAGTACAACGAAGAGCAGTACACAACAATGAAGCTGCCAGGCAGCAGTGAGGCCGTAAGATTGGTGCAGACATGTAGTGGGAGACAGAAGGCTGATTGAGAGCAGACAATCATCAGCCAGTACAACTCGTTGGGCGACAACCGCTACTTCGACACAGCATCCCAGACGTCCTTCGAAGTTGATCATGCAGCACAAGTATGCGCGACTCAACCTCACTATTAACCCACACTAACACCTTTCAGAAAGCCTCCAACACCCAACAATACCCACTCGAAGGCCAGCACTCCGACCTCATCCGCTCCCTCCTCAAGTCCTTCTCCACCTCCACCACCGAGCACTTCCCCTCGTCCACCATCGGCGTCTTCCCCACCTCCTCCGGCATCGCTCTAATCCTCGTCGCCAACAGATACAGCCCGCAGAACTTCTGGAACGGCCGCTGGCGCAGCACATACATCCTTGACCCATCCTCAAACACGTTGTCAGGAACGGTCAAGGCGGATGTGCATTACTACGAAGATGGCAATGTAAGGATGAGCGCGAGCAAGAAGGTGGAAGTGAGTGCGAGTGCAGGAGCGGAGGCTGTGGTTAGGGAGATTGCCAAGGCGGAGAATAAGTTTCAGGAAGAGCTGAATAGAGGATTTGGACAGTTGGCAGAGGGGAGCTTTAAGGGCTTGAGGAGACAACTGCCTGTGACGAGGCAGAAGGTGGAGTGGGAGAAGATCGGAGGGTATAGGGTTAGTTGTTTTCAATTCATGAAACTGATTTGTGCTAATGGTATTCCAGCTGGGGCAGGACATCGGTGGTGGTCGGTCGAAGTGAGAGCATCTTAACGATGAGACAGAATGCGTAAAAAGACAGTCGACAGAGTTATGTACGTGTGACGACGAAGCAATTCAATGGCACAGTCACGACGTACAGGACAACGGCAGTAGTGACCAATTTGCACTTCACAATATCAACGGCACAGCAGCATTGAGCATCAGAACGCTGTCTCTTCTGCCACCCATTCCGAGCTAGTTGTGCAAAATTTTCAGCGCGGCGGACTTTGCTGCGGAGCTAGAAGCCGGCACAGCATTCCTGTGTTCTCGAAAGCTGAATGGGCTTGGTTGCCTGAGCTTTACGAGAGGTGAGGTGCCCACTCTTTCCTGCAATGGCGATCAGAGGCGCTGACTGTATACCGCATGTCCGTGCATCTCGTACGCGAGTGCGCCTGGGCTCATAAGCAGTATAGGTCCATGCACATCTCCGCCTGGTTGCGCGGTGCAAGATGATGCATGAGCACCTGCATATTCAGCTCGCGCCTCCCTTTCCGGCAATACGTGTTCCAAGCAGAACACTACTAGGTGTATTATGCTCGATGTCCCTTTTCAGTTCCGCTCTGCCGCATCGTCGCTCGGGACATCGAATGACACGGCTCGAGGAACAGCTCAGAAACGTTAGGCCTGAGATCGGCCACAAAATCGCCTGTTACACAACATAATGCTCTTAAACGTACAGTATCACGAGACGCTCGAAGGCAGATCCGACTGTCGGAGATTCTACCGCCTACCACTGGCCCAAGTGAGGAGCTTAGCCGTCAACTCTACACCCATGCTACCAGCGATATGGTTGATCAATATGTCGCAATATCCTATACGTGGCAGTCTCGGGAGGAGGAGAAGTCGATTTTCTTGGATGGTGTACCAACCACGGCGGACCACACATCACGAATCTCCTTTGGACAAACCACATCAATTGAATAAAGCGTTGGGAGTACCAGAGAATCGACACGGCTGCGTCTCACGCATTTGAAGATTATGCTTGTGCTCGCGTTTCGCGCAGCAATGTTTCCGAACCCGGATGGTGGGAGATTTTGTGATGGTTCGAGATTCGCCTATTGGCACGTCGCCGCCAAGCTCTTTGTGGAATTGAGGGACGCGTGCTTTTGTAAGTATCATGGTTTACATCATTGGCTTGAGATTGGGGAGGTTGTGCAGGCGAGGCAGGAGGTGAGAAGACGAGGATGGCGGGTGGTGAGGTCTTGGCGGATGCGATCCGGAAGCGGGTCAAGAGAGAAGTTGTTTTGGAGGATGAGGTATGATGGCTTTGGGTACGGCTTCTGAACAGAGTGCGATTTGATCTTACTCTCTGCGATGGCTGAGGTGCTTGGAATGTTTGACTGGATTTAGAAGTCTGAGGAAGCTGTGATCAGCAGTCCGGGAATGCGGCCCTTTAGGGTACTAGGCGCCAGGCAGGACCTCGCGAGCTCCTCTCAGCTCCTCTCGACCTCCCCTCGACAACCTTCAGCTCGTGCTGAAGATATGGCTTCTGGACACGACAACATACAAGTTCCTCCTCAGGTGACGCAAGTCAAGAATGACGACGAATCCGGGACATCGGTCTACGATGGCGG
This sequence comes from Dothistroma pini CBS 116487, assembly GCA_002116355.1. Lineage (NCBI taxonomy): Eukaryota > Fungi > Ascomycota > Dothideomycetes > Mycosphaerellales > Mycosphaerellaceae > Dothistroma > Dothistroma pini. The sequence goes on along the minus strand of KZ108269.1, from coordinate 50,383 downwards.
GTACGCCATTCTCTCGCGCACCTGGGATGATGAAGAGGTCACATTGGATGATATGCAAGACCTCGAAGCTGCCCGGACGAAGCAAGGCTTTAAGAAGATAGGTTGACCTGCGAACAAGCGCTCGAAGATGACTCTCAGTATGCCTGGGTCGACACTTGCTGCATTCATAAAAGAAGCAGTGCGGAATTGTCCGAGGCCACTAATTCCATATTCAAATTGTTCCAGGAAGCGACCGTGTGTTGTGTGTTTCTGTCGGACTTTGATTCCGGAGAGACAGGAATTGAGGTATCAGCAGGCACGCGCGATCGGACACTCGTTGGTGTGGAAGAGATCCGGGATACTTGCTCTCTCTCCGACATTGCTGTCTCGCGGCTGAGAGCGTCTAGATGGTTTACGCGTGGGTGGACACTCCAAGAGCTGATTGCGCCCAGTCCGGTAATATATTTCGACAAAGCGCTGGACGAGGTTTGGCACCAAAGACTCCATGGTGCCCCTTCGTCCGCCTTGACAGGAATTGAATACTAGGTGTTGGAGAGCGGCGAAAACCTACGCCATACCGGCGTCTATCAAAGAATGTGCTGGGCGTCTAACAGGTACACTACCCGTGAAGAAGATCAGGCTTACTCGATGTTAGGAATATTCGACGTGAACATGCCTCTGCTATATGGTCAAGGCTCCGAGGCTTTCGCCAGGCTGCAAGAGGAGGTCATACGGCAGGCCACTGATCACACAATCTTCGCATGAAGCCCACAGTCCTCCGCGGAGCTCATACACATCCTGTCCCTTTCTACTAGATGCTTTCAGCGCAGTGAAGAATTGTGCGACATCATCATGTGCTCGAGTCGCCAGTCGAGATGACTGACGCTGGGTTTCGCGCAACACTGCCTCTGCTCATCAGTCCGGACGGACGAAGCTGGATCATACTGAACTGTAGATATGGAGACGACTTCTCCGGTCAGATCGGTCTGCCTATCGTCCTCCGACAGAGGCCAAAGCAGGCGAGCGGTTCCTCCGACAAGCTCTTGTATGCAAGATTTGCTCGTTCTTTGGTGGACGGACAGAAGTTCAACACTAAGCTATGACCAGTGTTTACACCCGAGCAGCTGGAGATTGCCAGAATGCGAAACGTCCTCGTAACCGGTACGAGCGAGAGCTTGGCGGGTGAACGACTTCGCAACCATTCCACCCGTTACACATGGATCCGGCCAAATGCTCATTTCCGAGCCCGATTCCGGCAAGATACGGTACATACGTCAGAACAATGGGTCAAGAACAGTGACTATGCAATACAATGGAGGGGTGCTTGGGACTGCAGACGGAGCACTCTCACGGCCACATCATGTGGTCATCTTCAGACTCAAGCAGCTGGCTGTATGCTCTTTGGGCATGCTGGTATGACGCTGATGGTCAAGAGGTGGACAAGTACACGATTAAGATACAAGAAGCCCCAACGAAGCCGACACACGAATCTCTTCTCGAGGCCTGTTCCCCATACGATGCTCCAGAGTGGCTCAGTATCTCGATTTCAGCGACGTCCTAGAGTGAGAACGCTTATGCCACTCAAGCTGTCCTCAAACAAGGTGTAATTGCGGCCTCGATTGCTCTACTAGATGGTGATCATTTGGAGGCTTCGATGGCTGTAAAGTGGGTCATCGGCAATTTGATGTATATAATGGACCTGCACTATGTCGACCAGGCCAATTGATCAGCACAAAGACAAACCGTGAGAAGGAAGCACTTCATGAAGCTCTTGGAACCGCCGGATGTTTGCTGGCAACATATATGTCCGCAGCCTGAGTTCATGCGCGATATGCATCAATACCGTCAAGATGCTTTACAAAACCATCGAATACCGCCACGTCCGCGAGGGCTACGGCGGCACCTTATCGCTCCATGCTCTGACTCCAGCGGTCGGAAAACGCAACTGTCTCTCCTGCGTGAGGGTCTACTTCCCCGTCAGCGACCAGAAGTGCTTCGCGACACATCAATGCCTGCCTCATGCCGAGTGACTATTTGGAGCATGCAGGGACATATCTCCTTCCGCAGGTTTGCGAGAGTGACGAAGGAGAAAGGATACGGAACATCGTTCATGACAAGCTTAAGCAAGCTGCTCGGGACGGTAGATGGACCGAAGCTAGCGTGGACAAATCCAAGGTGGGAAGTGACCTCGTCATACACGATGATTGTCACGGCTTCGTAGTGGATTTTACCGGCGCTGAGCCTTTAATGTTGCCGGAAGAGATCTACTTGGCGGATTGGACATGGATGGTGAGGCCAGAAACGGTATGTGGGAGCAGAAGATCGACGGCGTCACTCATCGTCTCGAGGCGGAGGATATTCCTGAGACGACGGCGGGTCTGCAGCGGTGGTCGATCATTCTGAGGACGGTGTTGTTCCGATGGTGGAGCGGAGGGAACTGGCACGGAAGTTCGGGGAATCTGGACAGGGTGACGTTGGATGACTACAAGACATGTAAGTACTTTACACCTTCGTTGCCACCAGTGAGCCAAACCTCTTCTCGCTTATTGCTGGATCCTTTAGCTTCAGCCCGACTCGTACCTGACGGTACCTTGGACACCCTTCGCTTATCCACGTCGCGGACAAGCTCTAACACTTGTCGGCTCTTGCTGCGCATAGCAAGTAGGGGTCCATATTCCCATATGGATCACACTTCCCTATTTGTTCTCCACAGCCACTCCAAACGCCCAAGCCCCGAAACCGAAATGTTTCCAGCCCAAAATCCCCTACACAAAGCCTTCGGCATCGACGTCGCAGCTCATGGCGATCTCTCAAACGTCAACCTCGATGGAAATATGAGCCTTCAGGTCATCGCTCTCGGCCTCTCTCGCACTGGCACCATATCCATACAAGCGGCTCTCACACATCTCGGCTTTGCCTCTTCCGCTCTATCTCTTGAACAGAAGATCTCATAGACCTGGGCAATAAGATCTTATTCCACACCTGGAAAGCTGCTAATCCTGAATAATCAGAGATCGTGGGACAATGCGAGGACATCGAAGTTCCAGCGATGTTCCCATGGACGCAGGCCCCGATGAGATCTTTGCGGCGCTTCCAGATGCGGACTATATTCTCGCGAGCAGGGCTGATGGGGCGAGGGGGTGAGGGCGATTCGCAAATAAAGCTGCGGGGTGGCATTTTCGGAGAGATGTGCGGCGGTGTGTTTTCAGGCTTCCGGTCTTTCTCGTTGCGTTCTTGAGGTGGACGCGTGATAAGGACCAGATATAAGGACCAGATATAAGGGCAGATGTGGAGGATGGTGTATGGAGTTGGAGCGTGTGAGAAGTTGTATGAGTTGCATAATGAGCATATTAGAGATCTGACATCGAAAGCTCCGTTGCTAGAACATGATGTGAGAGAGGGTTGGGAGCCGTTGTGTCGGTTCTCGGAGGTAGATGTGCCGGAGGAGAAGTATCCAATGCTGAATGAGACGGGAGCTATGAAGAACATTCACTTTAGTGTGATGGCCTATAGCGTGGCTACGTGGTCGTCGTATGTTGCAAGTGTGGGCTGCTCTGGGTATGTGGCTCTGAGGCCGGAAGTAGCGGCAGGTATGGTCGAAAGAGTGATGGATATGTCGAGGAGCATGATGCGAGGGCTTGATGCTGCATGAGCTATTCGAGCCGTGGACAAGACTGAAGAAATGGCGGCAAAGGGTAACCTCCATCACAGTTACAGACAGAATCGAGGGACAGAAAGTGAGCTCCGCGTCGCTTTCTCAGAAGAAAGTGTCAGATAAATACTGGAAGGCAACTTGCAAAAGCACTAGATCATCAATGCCGGGCCAGTCCAACGGACCGTTACAGTCAGTTAACACTGCTGCTCCATCGCACACCCATTTCCCAGCATCCACTAAATCCCAGAAAAGCCATCAAACTAGCATCGCACATGCAAAACGCCAAGAACTTCCCGACCACCCTAGTACCAAAGCCCTCCTAAGCTTGGGGATCCACCATGAAAATTACGACCAGAACCCCCCAGTGCCCCATGGCCTCTGCATGCCCATGTATTGGCCGCCGTAGTCTGCATAACGATGCCTGGCGAGGCCACGAATGGATCAACCACCATGCTCTGCAAAGTGGCGATTCGCAAAGTTGCTGTAGGAGGTGTCTGTGAAGGCGTCGTGACTTTGGACTAGCATTCGTTCTTGCCTGTAGCTCTGCGATAGAGGAGTGTCTTGAAGGATGCTCCAGACGGCATTGTAGGGTGCACCGCGGCGAAAGCACACGGAGGCTGTCGGAATTTGAGGAGGTAGAGAATGGTGTCTATGATGATCATCGTGGTCTATAGGACCTGTCCGGTTCTAGGTGTTTGTGAGAGTGCTCGGGAACAGTCGTCTGAGCGTTTGACGGAGAGAAGAGAGAGAGTGAGAAAAAGGCTGCGAAGAGGCTTATGTTGAGGCAATGGGTGCTGGAAGCTTGCTGGCCCTGGGGAATAGTCACGACCAGCAAGGAGGTAGACGACGTTGTTCATGAGCGTGAGACAGAGCTGAGGAGCGAGAACGCATTAGCGATGACTGCCAGAGGTGTTCTTCGGCCGGCAGTGACATTCGGTCAATGTCGCTCAAAGTCAAGGGTGGTCTGACTACAGGCAGGTATACTAGTAGGAGGACCTCATATCGTGCGAGGTGTTGTGACGAGGCATTTGCATAGTGGAGACCAGCGTGTAAACTAGAGAGACCTAGTTGTGAGCTGGGGACTTTGATATGTTCTTGGCTTTGCCACTAAAATGTGACACGAAACAGGTTGCTGGCTTCGACCGACCGGGCGGGATCTGATTGCAACTATACGTTCCCGGATGCTTCAGCGTATCTGTATCTAGACGTGGATTAGATTACTGCAAGTGCACTGTACATTACAACTTTGATGCGGCAGTGTTCGCAAAGTTCTTGGCCCCGGATAATGATTCTGCCGCTTCCGTGACCATCTCGTGCACAATCTCTGCCGCACTTTGGTTCTCCTTATTGACCGAGCCAACCACAATGCCGGCAGGTCTATGAAACGAGTCAGCAGCTACTCTTGCATCGCAAGACTTGGGACACACCTCAACGCAGCTTGCTCCTCGATTTCGTCAGTGAGAGTGCCCTCTTTGTACAGCTTATCCAGCTCATACTCAAGCGGCACGATGCCTTTCGCGGTAAGCTCGGCAATCTCTGCTTGCCTGTATTTGTTCCAGTGATCTAGGTAAGGATTCCTCATTGCTCTCAACGGTCGTCCGGACCAGATTGTCAACTTCACTAACGAGTCATAGCCAGCTTCGATGATTCTATCAACGTCAGTATGGGCTCCTGGAAGTTGAGTACAAAGGACATACTGCTTCTTCCAGTTGTCTGGTGCTTTCGACTCAACTGAAGGTATAAATCTAGTGCCGACCCACACGCCACTAGCACCAAGCATGAGTGCAGCTGCAACACTTCGGCCATCATTGATACCACCAGCGGCTACCAGAGTCACGGGCTTGCCGGTAAGAGGAGATGTATATTGCTTGCAAATGTCTGCGCAAGCTGGAAGGAGCACCATACTAGGGATATCACCAGTGTGACCTCCAGCTTCGCCACCTTGCGCGCAGATGATATCTACACCTGCTTGACATGCTTTGTGAACATGCTTTGGGTGTCCAATCATGTTCATGACCAGCACATTGGCTCCATGCAGTTTGTCGATTGCGGACTTTGGAGGCACGCCCACTGCAGAGACAAATAGCTTTGCTCCACTATCGATGACGATCTGGAGCAGCTCATCAAGATGTCCTTTTGTATAATCGTAATTTGTCTTTCGTGCGCTACCGCCGACTTGCGGAAGAAGCAAATCGACTCCGAAAGGCGCGTTGTCGTCGTTTAATTCTTCCTTGAGTTCGGCAAGCATACTACGCAGCATGTCTGGGGTATATCGAGCTCCTCCGACTGTGCCGAAGCCGCCAGCTTTGGTGACGGCAGCAGCGAGCTTCGGGCCAGCGACTTGGTCCATACCGGCCAACATGATGGGGTGTTTGACACCCAGGAGAGTGGTGAGCGGTGTGGCAAGTGGTGGAGACGCCATGGTGTACGAAACAATCCGCAGAGGTGGTGCATGCGAGAGAGTAATGACAATTCACAAAACTTTCCGCAGCATTATACGATACCTTTGTCGACATTCACGACTCTCCCATCGTGGCATTGGGTGTGGTCCGCTACGAGGGCAACGATCGTTGCTGACCTCGGGTAAATTGGGAGTGGAGGCTGACACGCGCCTCGGTGAGCATGTGCAACATCGTCAATAGCCGATGGGGTCCTCAGAGATCAGATAATCATTACATTACATTCACATGCATGATGAAGCCCGTGATACGGACGAGGCATATGATTCGAAGTGAATGAAGGTGAATGGTGAAATGTGTTTCGACGAGGCAGAAGCACAGAAGCGGTACGCGAATGCTTTCGGGATGTTGATCCGAATCATTCCGATGACTTGGCAAACACATTCTTCCTGCAGCGGTCATTGTTTTTCCTTTCATCACACAGCGTCTACAGCAACTTGTCTCTCAACACACCGGTATCCGCTCTGGACATGCCTGTGCCGGAAACCTGGACGTCTGTGCATCGACAGTCGAAATGAATATGCATAGCATGAAGCAAAGAGTTGCTCGCCTCAGCGACACCGGATGACGACCGCAGTCTGCGCTGAGCCAAGCTCTTCGGCCTAAACTCAAGACCGAACACCAGTAAATTATCTTCGGAAATCCGGTGGCTAGAGTTCTTGTTCTATTCTCTCAGCTATCATCGCAGCCTTGGGCACTGCACGATTATCTGTACTAGGTCAGCCTGTCAGAGCCAGACTCGCCGATCTGAGCAAGCGATTCGTACGCCCAGCTTCTCCTCCGTCACGACTTTGAGGACCTATCTGCGAACAGGAAGACTTGCTGCTGCGTTTACCTCGTAGTGACGATCCCACAACAAGCCGCTCTGGGGACGTTGAGGTATCTGCTCACACGTAACACTCTTACCAAATTGTTCCCAAACGCACGACTGCTTCTGCAGTATCGTATGCCTGCGGTCTCCAGCTGGACCACAGAAAGGCATGCCGAGCACGCGAGTTGACGCGTCGAAGTGCTGATTTCGTGTCAAATTGAGCTACACTAGTGCCAGGGCAAGGATGCGCTAACGCAGGCGGATCTCAGTCTCGTCAACCTAATCTATGGCCTTAACTTCATTGGAGACTTGGTGATGCAAGAGGCCCACGAAACGACGATGACATCCACGATCTTACGGAAAGAGGTAAGCAGCCACGAGGCTGCCGAAATGGCATACGAGTCGACAGCCGTCGTCCAAGTCATTCTCTTCGTTTTGTCCCCGTTTCCCCAGTCTTTCCCAAGCACCCACAATTCCCCACATTCCTTACCGCAGACATGGTCAAACTTCCAGAGTACCACACACTTCACTTCGATCACGACAACGATAACGCCTGTGCATTGACCGCCCTTATTGATGGCGAAAGGTATCATGTAATCGCGGACCCAAAGCGCCTGAGTGATCGATCAAAAGTGGGCAAGAAGATCTCGAATCAATATCGAAAGCTTTTGTCTAATCTAACGGAAGCCGAAGCCGATGAAGGAGAAGCAGTCGGTGGCACGGCACCATTGTTCGTGACGAAGAATGAAGAAGTGGAGGACAGCTCGGACGACAGCAAGGACAGCGGAGTAGATGTCAACTCTGCCACTGACGAAGACAACGACTTGCACGACGATGGGCCATCCGGAGCACTCAAGCGATGGATGCTGTCTCCTCTGAACAATGTCTTCGGAAAGTCCTCAAAGGCCGATCTCTTCGAAGGGAGAACAGTGCAGGATTGGTATCATTCACCAACATATTTCTATGAACTCCATATCCAGGACGGAAAATTACAGGCGGAGGAGAAAACATCACCTTCTGCATCTCTTACGAAGCGGACTGACGCTTTGATACCATCTATGCCACTGCCAAAGTACATACGGGAGCTCAAGATTCCAGCCATTAAAGCCAGCGATGTCGTGGTCGTCCGCGAGAGCTCAGATCCTGCACCGATACACCCTGCACTCGTCCGACACAAAGGGAATGACTACTTCTTGAAGGTCGTCGACATCAACCAGTACCAACCAATGAAACGAGAAATCAGCGTCATGAAGCGGATTGAGGCTGAAGGGCTCCACAAGGAGATGAAAGTGCCACGTCTACGTGGCTTGGTGCACTTTGAGACCAAGGACTCCAACAGAAGTCCCCATGCTATGGGATTCTTGATGGATGCTATAGACAACCCAACACCGCTGACGCACATGCTCGACTCGGAGGTACCAGAGAAGAAGCGAACAAAGTGGGCAGAGGAAAGTGCGAGAATGGTTGATCTGCTTCATCAGCACGGCATAGTGTGGGGAGACGCGAAGGGTGATAACTTCATGGTTGATGGAAACGATGATCTTTGGATCATCGACTTCGGTGGAAGCTACACGGAGGGATGGGTGGATCCCGAGTTGAACGAGACGGAGGAGGGCGACCAGATGGGTGTAAGGAGGGTTGTGAATGGATTGAATGATCCCAAGAACAACACAGTCGATCCTGGCGAAGACGGAGAGGAGAAGGAGGAAGACGCTGCTCAAAGTGAAGCCGACGGACAAGAGCAAGAGGATCAGCGAGAAGACGGCAATCAGGGAAGGAAAGCTGAGCAAAGTCGGAAAGAAAACAACGGTGACCAGCAAGACGATGGAGATGAAGACGACAAAGACGAAGAGACGCTCGACGACGCCGACGTCGAAGAGACAGCCGAGATCCGCCGCATGCGAGTCAAAAAGGTCCAATCCTGCGAAGATTGGGAAAAGAGCTACGAAGAGTCCCGCTCTCGAGAACCACTTCTCAAGACCGACATCATGCAGTCAGAACGCTTCGTCGACATGGAGGGTAAATCCTGCTACGGCTGGGAAGAGTCATACAGCGACGAAGACCAATCCTCGAGGCAGTCGAAGAAGCGCTCAGCAGAGGAATCCGATCGACCTGCGAAGCAACGCAAAACTTCGGAGAAAGATACCGCGGGCGGTGATGTTGAGAAAGGGTTCTGCTATTGCAATGGTCCGGATTCTGGACGCATGCTGGCTTGTGATGGGAATGATTGTAAGATGCAGTGGTTTCACTTCGATTGTGTCGGAATTGACGAGGCACCGGAGAGTAAGAAGTGGTATTGTAAGGAGTGTCGGGAGTAAGGTCAGGATGCTCTTGGTGAAGATACCTGGGTGTAAGATAATTTTTGCTTTAAGAGCTGACCTGCCTTTTGTATCAATCTCTTTGCGCCTTCGTCTTCAGTCTGTCTCTGCGGTCCCCACTTATGCCGTGCTCATGAGCCTGGCTTGCCGGTTGCTGAATGCTCTGGAGGCGGTGCTGCTTTTCCTTTTCCGACTTCGTGGCATCCTGAAGGCAGAGGAAGTGGATGTCTGATGAAGGCCAAGATCCAGGCACTCGGCTATTGCTGCAGTGTGCCTATAGCTGTATCAGCGCTGAGCTCAGTCGATTTCGCATCAGGGCCTACTTGCTCAATGTGCATTTCTGTCGGGGTTTCCCTCACTCCTGCCTTTCTGTACCCGCTTTGTCATTTCACTGCAAAGCGTCCGATCTATACTTGAACTATCATAGGCTAGGATCCAACATGTTGTCACCCAATACCGAATCGACAAGTACCTAGCCATTCCAACGCCCTGGCTTGGCCTGTGAAGAGTGTCAGGCGCATAGGCTCCGATGCAATCGAGGTACGTTTGCAGGGCAGACCTACCACTTCGTGAGGCAAACGCTTGCGGCGTCTCACGACGGCGTGCCAATTGCCGGCCCTCAACGGGTTTGACAGGTATATACTGACGTGGAAGAAGGCAGACCTTGTTCAGGTTATCGGGACGTAGGTATTGTGAGCATGCGACGCTTCTGAAATTGACGGCTGGCCCCTGATTTGTGTTGTCTGTATCAAACTCGTGCCACGAACACTGCTCGCAGGCCTCGAGGGCCTGAGCGAGGGCTGGTGAAGATCATGCGGACACGTATTGGTAGATGTCAGCAACCCATGGTATTGTAGGCGATGTAACAATACTGATCCATCTTGCTGCGATCGGGCATCGTATTGACCTTGAGACCAAGTCAGGCGATGGTTCATACTCCCTTCATTTTACGCAAAATGCACGAAAGCGAGGACGACCGAGTCCTGACATGGACGACATCCAGTGCCCATTCCCTCATCAGCCTTTGACGTTCACGGTGCTATGCCACGCGGCCGCCGTTCTTCCTTGGCTGGATCTGGTCTTCAATCTGACATGAGGGTGATGGCTTTTCAACGATGGACGTACTCATGTTTGGTTTCATCTTTCAAGGTAGAAGCAAACGCTGAGACACAACGGATGCGGATATGGGGACTGACCTGCCTGTGAGCAAGATCGAGCAGATCATCGTTGCTAAAGCTTCCAAATAGAAGTACCACCAGGAGGTCGTTATGGTCCGTCCACCTTGACCCTCGAAATTTGCTCTGGCTGACTGTTCTGCACGCGAAGAATCCGTATATGCGGTTGTCTCGCAGCACATCCAAGGATGTACTGCCCCAAAGGTGCCGGAGGCCGGTATCTGCTGATCAGATCCGTGGCCACACTTGGCTGCCACCCAATCTTACCAGACACGGGCCAGTGCCGAAGCAACAGATGGACATTGCCAATGCAATGCCCATTGGCTAAACGGAGGCGAAGCTGAGATGCGAGAAGATGCTGCGAGAGGCTCTCAGGCAATATCCAGACGACTTTTGCGCCATGACGAACCGCCTTGGTCAAATCGCCGGCTCGCGCATCACTGGCGGCCGGAACGAAGCGGAGCATATCGCTCAGGTGATCAAGTCGTCGCAGATACTCCAGGCATTGCCCGACCTGGCAGGAGTCTATCTTGTTGTCCCGCTAATGACATAGCCACTTCGTTGGGTGAGGTTCTCTCGCAATAGGACAGCGCTCATACTGTCTACCACATTGAGAAGCCTGTTCGACAGCCATGGTCAGAGATGATTCGAACCATCGCGGCTGCCTTGCAAATTCAGAACATCCTCCCTTATGACCACGGGCTAGCTCGCGTCCGAGGGTCTTCACCCAGTCTTGCGAACATGACCAATGCGGCAGCAAAGACCCTTCCGTTCCGGCAAGATCATTTCATCCGGATGTCACGCGGTCTGGAGGAGGCTGGACTGGTGCTGGATATCAAGCATACCAACGAGTAATCGTCGACGTTCCGGGGTCTTCAGCAACTGCCGCCGGAGATAATCTTGAGGTACTTGTGCCTGGAAGAAGTCAGGCTTCTCGAAGTAGAGCAGCCTGGTCGAAGGGACTGTCGAGTGTGGCGTATGGTGTTCGGTGCTTGTCGGGGATTCGAGCGAAGTACATCACGCTTTCATCCGGCTAATTTACGACTCGGAGCGTTCGGGCTCAAGGAGGCGTCCTGGCGTTCATCGCACCTGTCGCATCTAAGGTGCCGTCTCGGACTTCGTGGCGGGCTGGTGTGGTCTTGCGTTGATATGAGGCGTTCTGACGTTGGAAACATAGGGGAATGAGCAGATATGAAGGGACTCCGTACTCATCGCTCCAAGCATGTGGCTATAGATAAACATCGATGGTCAAGTTGGTGCACGTAATGCACGCGCTTTTGTCAAATGCGACCGGAAGCAGTATCAGATCCTGTTCGATCCCGTTACTCCTCGCCAAGGCAAGAGCTCTTGGCATAGAACAAGAGTTATACACATGGTTCCCCTCATGCCATCGCACAAAGCCGTGAGTTCATGAGACTGGAGCATTGTGGATTCTTCCTACTAACTCAATGGTCTGCCTACAGTGCGTTTGTCATTTTCAAAAACGATCGATTCAGCGAACGATTCAGTAGAGCAAGCTCTCTTCGATCCAACTACCACTTCCAAGTGGTGGGACCAAAAGTCTGGTTTCCTGTGACAGTGTCGCGAACCGCAGCGCCCATGTAGTCAACCGTGTTGACCACATTCACACCCCACCAAGCTGGCATAGCACCACCCGGCAGCTGCACGCAGAAGAAGATGACGATGGCGCAGATCGCCAGTCCGACGTCCATACCGGCAGAGGTCACGTAGTTGTAATTCATCCACCAACCACGGAAACGGTCATAGATATACTTCTGAAAGATGAAGCCGACAGAGCAGTAGGCAAGCTGGAAAGGGCAGTTAGTGATCTTCAATTGTGCAGTAGTCTCCAAACACTTACAATGTTCATGGCGCTATACGGCGGCACGTAACCCATGGCGGAGAACATGAGCGGGCTGTTCAGCTTCCTCAAAAGCGTCATCTTGGGGAACGCGCGGGCAAGACCGTAGAAGACGAATGGCAGGCCGAAGCCAATTAACCAAAACCACTGCAGATCCTTGTAGATGGCGTCGCCCGAGAACAAATGCTTTGGACCGACGGCGCCCCAGATGACCGACGCATTGTAGAAGGTCTTGATGTAATCGCAAGTGAAATAGTTGGCGGCTTCTTTGGTGCAGATGTTGCTAATGGCGCCCAGTGCCCATTCAACTGTGCCAAGCTGGCAGAAGCATGACCATACCGTTGCCACCAATTGAGCCGCGAACATCGATCGTTGGGGAACATGCATGTAATGTCCCAGTTTGAGATCCTGGCAGAAGTAAAGCGCTTGAGTCATGGTGATGTAGCCAAATGTCTTGAACATCATCATCGCGATAGGATGACCGGGCTGTAGATAGCCAATGATGAATTCGGTGAACACATTCAGACCCAGCTGAATATTGGTCATGCCCTGGATGATGCCAATGGGAATGGTCCATGCAAACGCGATGACCAGCGACAGAACCACCGAGGAGGCCTTCATACCCGTCGGCCATGCACACGCCGAAGCGAACGCAAACCCGATCGTGACCAGTAGCAAAGCCATGTACCACCAGGCCGGCACGACCTTGTACTTGCGCATGATCTTCATGTGGATATCATCCAGCTCGCCTCTGGATGCCTTCCATCTCCGCCAGATGTCTTTGCCGTGATAGAGATAGGTATGCGAGACCAAAGCGGCGATAGTGGCGAATGACACTCCGTATGCCAGCGCAAATGAAGTGGACAAGAACAGCGGCGAGTAAGCCTCGTATGCTGCCGGGTTGACTACATGCTCCGGAGTGAGGATTCGAGAAGTGTTGTACGTCGAGCCTGTGTTGTCGGTGATTCCATTCTGGCTGATAGGAAGGTAGTTGGCATACCAGGTGTTTGTGTAGTGCAAAGCTGGAGTGACGATCCACAAAAGGAAGACGATGCCGACCAGAATGTTGCCAGTAGCGTGCCAGGGCGAGATCAAAGGACTACCGTAGAAGGAGTTGATTTGAGCCCAATCAAGTGTGAAGCCGGTGAAAGGGAAGCCAAGAGAAACACCAGTGGTTTGTCCAAAGAGCTGATTGATCACGACGTTGTTCGGCTTGATCCAGGTCACCCACGCGAAGTAGCTGAAAGCCGGTATGATGAAGTCGGGGAACCAGGACCAGATGAACATCGCAAGCATGACGTACATGAACCACTTGTAGCGCGAGATGATCCATCCGCTGGCCAGTTGAGGAATGCTGTCGGCATGGTCGTGTAGAGCGTACATGAACGCTACGCTGACCAAAGCGCCCGGCCAGATCATGGCGGCCGGCTCAACGATCCACCTGCGGACAACGCCAGCGAGACCAAAGCCCAAACACTGGGTCGAGAGCGCAAACAAGATGTTAAAACCCCATCCGAAGCCTGATATCTTGTAGAATTTCTGGATCGAGACGACCGTGTCCACGAAATATCCGGTGCCACCACCAAAGGCGGCGTTGGCCATCGCAACGATGATGACGTGCTCTTTGACGTTGAATGGGCCAGGGTTGAGGTTCGCTTTCAACCCAAATATGGAGAATTCGTAAGACGGTATAGACTTGGCCCACGCGACTCCCAAGGGATACGCTATCAGCTGCACAACATACGGAGTGATGTTAATAATGGGATACCGTAGGTAGAACAATCCATTGACCCCGGAAACGACGGTGGTCAAGACCAGGCCAATGGTCCAGGCACGGATGGTACTGGTCGGAACAGGCTCATCATAGTTGCGGACCACGGCGCGTACCTATTGTCACAAATCAGCACGAGTGAGCAGAGGTTTTTGGAGCGTTTATCGTTTACTTCGGGGTAAGGTGAGTCTTCGACGAGTTCGCTGACCAGAGCAGCCTCGCCCTTGAGGTCATGTATTCGAGTGGCGTCGTTGATGGCCTCGAATGCGGCATCAGGCAGGTTAGGGTCCATATTGTGCTCATCGCGAAAGGCGCTCAGTCGACGGTTGGCCTCGACCTCGGAGATGTCGGCGACTTTGCCCGTGTAGTCGTGCTTCACATCGCCCGCAAATTCGGCGGCGATCTTGGAGACCACGGCGGGCTCCTCTGCAGAGATGTCATCTAGTTCGGTCTCTGTGACGCTAGAGCTGGGCTCGCCGGAGGTGTTGGTCCTCTTGAAGCCCAGCCGCTTGAGCGGACTTTTGCCCGCCATAGTGAGAAGCGATGCGGCAGAACGACGAAGCTCGAGGCAGAGAGAGGGTGTTGCTCGAAGCTCACCTGCGTTGCAATTGCAGAGGGACAGACAGAGCTGATAAGTAGCCGGGCTTTCTACACGGCACAGGGAACCGAGCCACAGCATTGTTCGCTCTGTCGTTCTGCATGGTACATACGATGAGATAGGCTGGTTCTCTAGCGCCATGCTGCCGCGTGGCTGCATGGTTCCCGGGGAAGTTCAGCCCACCAGCCATATCAGTCTGGACGCTGTCCCGGGAAGTTGGTGTGCACCTCGCACCATGCGCGTTGTGGCATGACAATCGGATGAAGAGTGATATACCATGGCATCTGTGCTCATACACCGAGCGATCCGTGTTGCATGCATGCATCGGCGGCGTCGGCGTGGTTGGAGATGGCACACGAGATGGGCAGACCAAGTTCGGCTGGCCGATGCGCGAAACAAGGTCCAACTTCCTCTGACACGGCGCTCGTGGCTGCTGCTCATGGCAAACTCGAACGGAAGCTGATTCCTCCACGTGACTGAAGCTGCGTGGCGATATCTTCTACCTGCTAGACACAGTTAGCCGTACTCGTCTGCAGCTCGTGTGACCAGCGCCACGTTAAGCCTTAATCGTGACAAGCTCAAGAATAAGCAAGTGGCCTCTTCGCATCCTGGTCGGCTCATCTCATTATTGGGCCGATAGCAGCCCACCAACACTTCAGTTACAGTAGGCGGGCGTGGCGGGGTCCTCGAGATCCGAGCAGTTGCCCGAGCGTACCAAGATATTCGCGTGACATGGCGTCCCTCGAATTCCCTATATCGCTTCACTGCCCCGCCTTACCGCGTCTACCTTATGCTCAGACTCGCAGGACCAACCCGGGAAGGTGCCCATTCAGAGTTGCACGGGGATACTCTGAAGGCTCAAGGGAGAACCGGTGGCCGTGCTTGGTTACATCGTGCTGTTTCTTCTTTTGGCTTGTTCATGCCCGGCTTCTCGCAGCGGGCTTGAGCCGAGAACCTTATCCGAAGCCGAGGTAACCCAATCGTCTCGACCCGTCGGATCCGCCAGACACAACCCAGGCCGATCAGATTGGCGATGCTCTTATCAAGGCGCATTTGGTAACCGTCGAGATAGCTTTGCCACAGGCATTACTCCAGCCCCGGAGAGCTCGTCTAATCGAGTCGTACCTGGACACCTTCGATGGCGGGTTCCCAATGATGCCTGCTCGATTCCAGCTCGTTGCCAGATCCTGTCTGTCCACATGTCCTCGCACTCGCCGCACGTTGCTTTTACCGCGCGCAAGGCCAGGAGCCTGAAGCAACACCTTAACTCTCCACCTCACATCTTGATCAAGCACAGCCGGCTCCTGACTTTCTGCGCAGCGACGTCCGGGTCCACAGCAAGGGAGCGGATCGCCTCCAAACTCCATTCGCGACAACGTCTACTAGTGCATTCAGCTTGAAGAGCCACTTCGATGTATCAAACTCCATCTGCTGCCCGCCACCTCGCACGGCGACGAAGTGATGCAAAGTCTGGCACAGCATCGGCGTCAAAGATTGTTCGCACATTCCCAGAAGCTCCCCGGCCCGCTGGGAAATGCTTCATATTCTCAACATTGTTGTGGCGTACAAAGCTACTATGGCGATAGCTGACTGCCTCCCAGTCCTTGCATTGCTTGGCAATGGTGCCAGCGCCGAGCTGTGCGTGCGGAGAGGTAGTCAACAAAGACGAGGCCGACAGACAGCAGACATCCCTTGCACGGCTCAAGGATTTGACTTTGCTGAAATCTCAAACGGTTCTCAACGCGCTGTGGGTGACTATTGCAGTGACAACTACTCACGGCTGACTCCACAGAGCCTTACCAATACATGCCAGAGACACGTTTCGGTGGGATCTGGTGGCAGCTGGTGTCTACCTGGCATTGGTTATCTGTGACGTCTCCTGTCTCTTGGCGGAACACCTTGCAGACAAGAGCTGGTCCGGGTACATGGACACTTTAGGACTTGTGCTCGGCAAAGCACTACTGGTCTGCCTAAGTTTTGTCGTTCGAAACAGTATTTCCACATGGTATTGCTCTGTGCCTTGCTGTTCTTGACCGCTCTCTTGATAGGACCATTGTTGGCTGGGTTCAGTGCTGAGGTGCGCCAGGTAGTTCTTGGATCTGAGAAAGAGCATCCGGGTTTCTTCTGAAAGAGTGGAGTTATCGCCCAGGCTCAACGTCTCTGGTACACTGCCTTCTCTATCGGTGCCACATGCGGCCCGCTCTGGCGCGGTCTGCTTCAAGGAGCTGTGTAGCGTGGAGGACCATGACATCGACCTTGGCTCTGCTGGCGGGAGTCACGACCTTTCTAGTGATGGCTTCCACGGATGGACCAATCCATCACCACAAGGAAAGCGGAAAGCCTGTCGCGGAGCCTTGACAGTGCCGCATGCATGAGCCGTGCTGCCTCAAGATTGTGATATAGGGCGATCAATCACAGCTGATGTCGTCGCGGGAGTTCGTGCAGTCCTCGTGTCTCCAGGCAGCCAAGTCAATCAAAGTAAACCGCGACTGCCGTGCAGAATGCTCTTACTCTTCGTGGGTGTTGACCACTCGCTGCGTTCCCTGTTGTGAGAAATGCATCTCACGGCATGGCCGCCCAGACTTCGGTGGGCATCGTTCATGGCCGAATCGATTGAGAGGATGGAAGTGAAGACGGATGTTAAAAGAAGATGACACGCCCTTCTCCTTCCCCTCCAGGCTCCAGCATTGTTGTCACGCCTCGCTTTCGCTCCTCGGGAAGAGCAACACTTGCGAGTCTTGGCGCTGACAGATGTCGCTTCATCTGCACCTGAGCTTGTGAAACACAATTCGAATCGGGAGAACATTGAAAATTTGCAACTATCGTGAGTGAGAACTATAGCGACGCTGGTGTTGGGCTGCCTCCGTTTGAATCCAACGTGTGACTGACACACCAGACCAAGCACTACTTGCCGGAGAGGACGCCCTGATTGTTCCTGATCTCGTCATTTTCGTTCTCAAACAACGTTTGCAACAAGCGGAGCTCAATACTCTCTGGGTATAGACACACGAGCATCCTCCGAGCTCTTGATCATGAAAGCTGTGCCAAGCCGTCGTCGAGCGAAGCTGCATAGCTTCTGCCTCTCAGGAATCCCAGAAGAGGTAGCAATAGCAGCGTTTCCGGTGAAACATGACAGTCTTCCGCAGTAGGGCTGCCGTCGAGGGCGTCAGGTCGTCGTAGCTAGCGTAGCCTGGATAGACCATTTGACCACGTAAGACCGGGCATGCCGGAGTTCCAGGTGCTGTCTGACAATGCTTTGGATGCCATCGCAGTCGACGACTATGTCCGCATAGGCATTGGTACCGTCGTGGAAGCTCAGCTTGTAGCATGAATCTTTGGAACTCCACATGATATTGCTCACTTGCATTGCTGGTGCTTTCTCATCGCGTCCACCGCGCCAGACGTACTGTCAATATCTCGACAACCTCGAGATGGCCGGCGATGGTCGCAATCGTCTCTCGCCATAGGCGCTTCCCGGGCTGGCCGTCATTCACGTGCAAAGTTTTAAAACTGCCCAATCATGCAGTCAGCTCGACAGGCAAAGGTTCGTGGTATCATTCGGTATCGCGGCTTCCATTATACCAAAGCTTGCGCGCACTCGAGGACGATGGCAGCCCAGGACAGATGTATGAACAAAAAACAAGTTTCAGCACAAGGGGAACAGAAGTTGAGAACTGATAAATCAGAGAAACGATGGCACGAGAGAGTCCCACGTGATCATCCATCGTAGTACTCTTCTCGCGGTCTATTGCTTGATGAGTTCCGCAGATGAAGTTCTTGACGCTCGCGACTGCAACAGCAACTTGATCGTGTCACCACATGCATTCTTTCGGGGTGTAAAGGCGCGAAACCGGTACCCGCGAGCGTTCCCTTCTCTGGTGTCTACAATGTCTGGTTTCATTCGTCAAGAGGACCGTAACTTCCAGGACATCTGCTGTCCCTCGGTCGCTTCGGCAGGAACATACCTCTTCTTATCAACCACGCAGCCTAAGGTTGACACGCTGAATGGTGGCTCTGGACCTTGGCTGAGGCTAATCAAGAGAAGGTGATAAGTCGATTGTATGGATCTGGCGGATTGTCAGACGGGCAATACCAACGAATACAGTCCACGCGTATCACGATTCCATACAGTCAGAGCTTGCTCGGCTTAGAAAGTGTCAGACTCATCAGGCAATGCTCCAAACAGTCCATCATGACGACCGCGATGATGGGGCCTCATCAAAATCATGACGACTCACTTCAGGCCATGATGTAGCGAGGTCTGCAAGAATCTGCGACCACAAACGCCATGTACCATCATGAGTATGTCAGACTGGAATCATATTCAGCCTCGTAACATATCACATCTTGTCCTGAGCGGGTCATTACCTGCCTGACCGTTCCCATTGCAGCTGTCCGCGACTCGCGTGACTGCGGACACGAGTCCAGGTACCGGTTCGGCTTCCAGGAAACAAATCACTCAAGATCGACACCAATGGCATGCCACAATGACCATTGTTTGCACGTTGACGGCGTGGACAGCAGTACGTTGCCTGAAAATGCCCCAGTGTCTAGTGTTTCCGATGAACCCCAAACTTAAAAGTATGGCATCATGACTTCAGGGATATCGTCACAGTGACATGGAGAGCCTAGGCTTTCCCCTCGATCACAGCATCGACCGTCTAGATGAACTCAGATCTTAGACGATCGTACCTGCGTGATCAGGGACGGCGGGGAAAGATGAGCCGTTATGGCTGTAGAACGAAGGTATAAGTATTGAGCACTCTGCACTTCCTCAAGCATTATTTCCTCATCAGCACGAACACACCACAGCAATACGCAGACCCACAACCAAGAAATCCAACGATCCATCAATATCAACATGTCTTCAGGCGGCGACACCTACAAGCCAACCGGTTGGTTCTTTTCTCCCATCTTCCCTTTCTTCTTCCACTAACCGTCCCTCAGAGCACGGCGGTCTCCGTGAAGACGGGCAGCCAGACGGTCGTGTTGGCACCGGTCAATTCGCCCAGGGCAAGGTTGACCCAGTCGAGGCCGGTAAGCAGGGTGGCAACTCTAGTGGTAGTGGTGGTGACTCCAGCGACGGTGGCAACTCGGGCGGTTCAGGCAAGGGACAGTTCGCCGGCGGAAAGGTCGACCCAGTTGAGGCCGGCAAGAAGGGTGGAAAGTCTTAGACGATGGAATTGTCTGCCGAGCACATGTAGACTGTTGAGCATTGCAGTAATGTAGTTGCTCCGGTGTCAGAGACTATGAGAAATGAGCCAGTCATGGTGGAATGAATTACGATTCTCTTCGGACCATGTCCTTCGCGCCGCTTCATCCCTGGTGATCATTTGTTTTCTTTAAGTTGTCATTCATGGCAAGTTTCATCGTTGGTGATGACTCTCGACCAGTCCAGACATACGATTGCCAACCACCAGAAAGCATCATCCACTCGTAGGCGGTACACAATGTTCCTCGAGCTATAGGTGTAGGTCGGAGTCAAGCGCACTGCATCACCGCAATCGTGTCAGGTGTTTCCAATTGATCGGTCTCCAATGGACATTGCTGCTGTCGTCCAAGCAGTTTTACCTCTACGCTGCGTCAACACTAGCTAGACAAGCATTCCGAGCATAGCTGACGCGCTCTCGACTTCGCCGTCGACACACCGTCAGCAGTTTCATGCCACTCGATCGCTTGCTCGGGTATGGAAACCACCCATTGATGTTAACATGACTCATCTGCATTACCATGATCCTCTCTCATCACTCCCTTTCAAGGAAGTCCTAACCAAAGCGCCAACATCTTAGGATAATTCGGCGTCCCCAGCCCCGTAACAGGATCCCACCCCGTCGTCGCCTGGAAACCCGCCGTCCCGCACCCTTGATTCCCTCCTTGCGTCACATCATTGAATACCTCCGGATGCGCATACGCAGTAGGATTGACAAATCCAATACTCCCCTTGCCAACATTGAATCTCGCCTCGTTGATGAGGGTTAGAACACTTCCAAGTGTTGGAGACGATGCGGAGGTGCCGAACACGAGAGCCCATTGCCCATCGATCGCGACGACGTAGTTCGCTCCATTGGCGGAAATGTCAGGAAACCCGCGCGTTTGCTGGCTGTTGTTGAATTGGGAGGAGGAGTAAATTACGGGGTTCTGGCCGAACCATTTCTTAACTGCGGAGGATTGGTAGGATGGGAGGGAAAAGACATTGCTGAAGCCGCCGCCGGAGTAGATGATGGTCTCGCAGGCTTGTTCGGGTTGCGTTTTGGTGGATAGGATGTTGGTGCCGGGAATCACTTGAGTTGCGCCCACGGACGTAACGTAGGGACATGTGCTTGGGAAGGAGGGGTTAAACCGGCCGCTGGTACCGTTGTTATAAGGTGCGTCTGCGCCGGCGCCGTTGATGCATTGGCCGTCGTTGCCGGCGACGCCGTAGTCGCCGCTGGAGTAGAGGATTGAAACGCCCATTAGGCCGAATTTCATGTATTCGTTGCATTGACGTTGTTCGTAGGCTGGTGTCAGGTCGTGTTCGTTGTAGCTGTAGGAGGTACTGATGACTTTGGTTGCTGCGAAGCCGCCGCAGTTCTTGGGACCGGTGTAGCAGTCTGGAGCACCTGTTCCGTTGCAGTATGGGTCGGGGTAGGTGGCGTCTTGAGTTGAATCGTCACCGCCTTCGTAAGAGCAGTACGATTCGTCGATGGCGTCGAGGAAGTCGTTGAAGGAACCACCTTCTACTGTATCGCCGACTTGGTAGAGTGTAGTCTTCTGGGGGTATACCAAAGTCATGGCATATTCAAGGTCCAAGTTGGACTCGCCGTTGTAAGCAAAGCCGGTGAGGCTCTGCTGCGCGTAGCCACCATCGATTGAGTCGAGGATAGGCCGCTGGCCGACCTGCTCGGTGCTGAAGTTGTTGAAGAACAAGTCCAGATCGGACGGCACGTAAGCCTGTGGAGTGTATTCGACGATACCGTAGCTGTTCTTTGGATTTGCAGTGAAGCCAGGTGGAAACTTGTAGAGCACTCTCAGACACCATGGTGTGATCTGCGTGTCGCAGTTCTGCAGCTGCGTGATGATGTCGCTGTGGGGCAGGAATCTGTGGTTCCACTTTGGCAAGGAACCGCTTCCAGGCTTGCCAAGTGTCTTTGATCGGCCAGGCCCCATCTCACGCTTCGCGATGCTGTCTGCCGATCCCTCGCGAGCCTTCAGCTTGGCATCGAAATGGAGCTAAGAGAAGTGTCAGATCCCTCCCCATGGCAGTGTCCGTTACATTTAGGCTTACTGTTGGGTACACAAAGTCAATCTTGTCTTTGAGCGTGGCCGGAACGGAATACTCCTCGCAAGCAATATGAGGTTGTCCCGTTGCGTCATGCACGTAGACGTGATACTTTGTCTTAAGCAGATCTTCCGCTTGATCAATGGTCGCAGTGAACTCGAGCCATCCAAGACTTTGAGATTTTCCGACGCGATCTCCATGGATACCAGCGGAGGCTAGCCAAGCTTCTACGGCGTCCGAGTTGTCTTTGCTGTCACCACGGGTCAAAATTTTACTGATTATCCATCACAAATGGAACATACCTTGGAGCGAAAGCATTTACAACGTCTTCTGCCGTCCAATGCTTGCCAAACTTCTCAGACTCAGGGTGTGACACTTCCATCAGCCAGTCGTGTCCCTGGTGCAGATTGCTCTGTGTGAGAGCAATGCGCATTGGCAGCTCGGCGCTACCATCCACCTCGTAACGCTTCATCCAGCCATCTGGCAAAAAGTCACGTTTCTCGTGAACAATATGAGGAGCTGCGAACGGAGAGGCAGAGCAATATGTAGCCACTGCGCCCGCCGCAAACACAGCCTTGGCCCACATGCTAGCTGGAGTGTCAGGATAGAGCAGTATCGAGGCGAAAACCCGCAGGTTGATCGGTAGTTATGTACGAAATTATGCCATACCTTCATGGCACCACGCGTTAATTTGAAGTCGAAGACATGTGGTCTCCTTCCTGTTTGAGCTACGATAAGGAAAGAGGCGATGTCGAGTCGGATCGTTGTAGCCCCTGTGACCGCGGCCGGTAGTGCATCGTGGCCCATCGTAGCAAACCTGTGTTGCATGCTCTTGCATACATCGAGATCACTCGAGATCATATGGACCTCTCAGGAGGTTCAGCCGAGATAAGCATTATAGTGGTAGACGTTCCGACTCTTACTGGATAGCTATATGCTGTGCGTCGGGTTTAGCAAGAGTATCGGTGGAGGTCTGTCAAGGTCATATGCAGGCACGGCGGCAAGAGCACTGTGTTCCGAATGTCAAGCACGAGCGCTATCGATATGTCGTAGTAGTAGGCATGGACCTCAAGCGACAACAGATGACGAAGGTGGGTAAGATACTGCAATATGTATGGCCTCCTGCTTATCGTGGGCTAGCCTATTAGCTGGGGTACTGCTTAAGTGGCGGTTTGGATCGACGTGCAGCAGGCGAGCAGGTGAACACCAAGCTCAAGATCCACAACCTGGCCCTTCTTGCCTTTCATGGTCGTCTCGTGCCGTATTTCATCTGGCGTGCATCGAATGCGAGACATAACTCATGGGATCAGTTGCAGGTGCAGGAGGCACAGATAGTCATGCATCATGTGCAAAAGGCAATATGAATTTCGAGTATCGCTCGCTGTGGCCCAGGTGACATCCCGGCGCTATGTCCAGTGTAAGCAATTGCCTGGCGTGTAGACCTGCAAGTGCGGGCATGGGTATATGTGTCGTTGCGTCCGCCACGCGATATGCAGCATTTCGCGGCCAAAGATGGTCGACTACAGCGCCATGTCCGAAAGCTGACCCAAATAAGGCGACGATATCTTTGATGTGGATGTTGAAATCATGAGCCGTTGACTGGAAACATTTGCCGTTTCCGGGCGTCCCATTTGTGAACAGGGCCATCTCCGACATTGTATCTGTAGTAGTTCTCCGTGCCGCCTTTGATCATCGCCCGGCGGAGAGTGATGTTGATCCGTCCCAAATCAGCCTCGCCACCCTTGCGCTTCGGTATGCTATGCAGCCAATTGCTTTGGGTCTTGCCTCGCATCAGGACCATGTCGCCTGATGCTAAAGGCAGCTTCGTAGGTTTCGTCTCAGATTCGTGCTTGGCTGGTGTAGCCTTGTGCTTGAGCACGAAGTCTCTCCTCGCACCAAGTGTGAACGATGCGATCGCTGGATCGACTCCCAGGAACCGTTCGTCATCGCTGTGATACGATATGCTATCGTCTCCAGTGGCATAGTAGTTGACCAGACAGAAGTTGAATCTGCACCCGGTAGCATTCTCGGTGAGTTGCCGCAGGATGTCCAGACATTGTGGTAATGGTCTGGGACGGCATTTGTATGTGGTCGACGGTAGAGGTTTGCCACTCGTTGCGTCGACAATGCCACCTTGCTCGTCAAATCGAGCAGTGTCGTCCAGGCCAAAGACGGTTGTGAAGCGTGGTGTGTTGATTTGAGTCTCCACGGAACCCCGCTTGATCATGTACTGGACTCTGTAGAAGAACAGCTCCCCGCGAAGAAACTCGAAGAGTTCCCGCTGGATCTCTTTCTGAATGTAAGGCTGAAAGTAAAGTAAGTCAAGATCCGGTTGATTATTGATCACGTGCCCCTCTGTGGCTGGCACGAAATTAAGCAGCTCTCTCAGATCAGGCGGCAGATGTGGCAGAGAGAATGGATAAGTAGCATGTGTTGAGACTCCTCCATTGGCAGTGCTGTTGTCCTTGCCATGGTCGTTCGCATCAGATTCAGTCGCCTGGGATTCGGCCAACGCCTTCGAACGCTTCGTTGGCGGCGGACTGAAGAACGTGTCGAGCGTTCGAGGTCTTTTCGACATGTTGCTCGTGGAGGAAGGAGGAGAAGGAAAGGTGAATGTTGATGACTTCATTCAGGTCAAGACCCCGAGGAGACGCGTGACGCGAAACCAACTCTGAGCACGTGGTTGATGCCTGACCCTTCTATTTCCAACCCTGAGTCCCCTTCAGCAATTACTTTCACACACCATCACACCATCATACCATCGACTGGCCATCCAAAGTCCCAATGCCCGGCTCAACAGTAGTCAAGCTGTCTTTGTTGATGCGGGATGGGCCCGCGAGCCTCACGGCGCAGAGTCGTAAATTCCGACGATGAGGACGATGGGGAAACAGATGCGCCGGCAACGGATCGCAACGCAATGTCCCCCAAACCAGCGAAGACTGCCGCTGGGAAGCTGAAGTCCATCAAGAAGGGGAAGGCTACAACGGCAAGTCAGTCAGCCAAGAAGGGTGATACGAAGTCATCACCTCGGAAGCGGACTGCCAAACTCAAGGATGAGGTCAAAGAACCACCGAAGCCGGCCGGCAAGCCTATATACTCTTTCTTCAACAATGCGACTCAGCGCCAGCAACCGTCGAAGTCATTGGCCAGCCCAGAGAAGTTCTCTACCCAGCGCCAGGAATTAGAGACGATCCAGGACGATGTGGTTGAGGGCGATGACCACCCGAATGGAACCGGCACGACACTCTCCAAAGGCTCAAGCACGGCACTGGCGTTGCGCAAACGCAAGTTCGGCAGCACCCAAAGCTTCGAGAGCGAGACAAATTTGCCACCTCCCGGCTCACAGAAGTTCAGAAAAACGAGCGGCGGTGATTGTGTAGCATCTCTCAATGTCAAGAATGACGACAAACGGCCGTGGACTGAGCAATTTGCGCCAATCGACCTATCCGAACTTGCAGTGCACAAACGGAAAGTCGACGATGTCCGGAAATGGCTCCAGATGGCGTTGCGAGGCAGGCGCAACAAAGTGTTGGTGCTTAAAGGTCCTGCTGGTGCTGGCAAAACGACTACTGTTCAGCAGCTTGCGCAAGACATGAAGATTTCTCTGATCGAGTGGAAAGACCCGAGCGGTGCTGATTACAGCCCCGAGGGGGCTTTGTCGTCAGCAGCGCAGTTCGAAGAATTCGTCGGCCGCGTTGGCAAATCGTCCGGACTATCGCTCTCCTCTGACAGCAATCAAGAGTTTAAGCGGCCTGAGTATCAACCTGCATCAGAAGCGACACCGACAGAACGACTGCAAGCACTGCTTGTTGAAGAGTTCCCGAACACATTCTCGCGGCAGTCTGCTACTTTACAGTCGTTCCGCTCCACGGTCGCTCAGTACGTGAGTTCATCTGTGCCCTCGGACTCTATCCCTACTCCACTGATCATGGTGATCTCGGAAACATTGCTTTCAACCAACACAGCTGCAGCGGACAGCTTCACCGCACACCGTCTGCTGGGGCCAGAACTCATGAACAACCCATACCTCAACATTGTCGAGTTCAATCCTGTAGCTCCCACCTTTCTGGTCAAAGCGCTTGAGGTGATAGTAATGAAGGAGGCCAGGAAGTCGGGACGAAGAAGAACGCCAGGACCACAGGTATTGAAGCGTATAGCAGAGACTGGGGACATAAGGAGTGCCATTTCGTCTCTTGAGTTTTTGTGCTTACGTGGCGATGAACGAGACCTGTGGTCAAGCAAGGTGTCTTTCAAAAAGACGAAGCAGTCGAAGAATGTGCCGCCTTTAACGAAGGCAGAGGAAGAAGCCCTGAAGCTAGTGACGAACCGCGAGAGCAGTCTTGGTATCTTTCACTCGGTGGGAAAAGTCGTGTACAACAAACGAATCGATATGCCCGGCTCAGTCGCTTTGTCGTCGCAGCCGCCACCATGGCTACCGCAATACCGTAGAAGCAAGATCCCGGAGAACGATCCGGACATCCTGATGGACGAGCTTGGCACGGATACATCTACATTCCTGGCAGCGCTACATGAGAATTATGCCTTGTCATGCTCGACCTCGTCCGCTGACGATACGATGGAGAGCCTGTCCGGATGCATGGACAACTTGTCAGATTCTGACTTACTATCCATAGATCGCTTCTCCTTTGGTACACGGGCGTATTCGGGTTCTGCAACAGATACCTTACGGCAGGATGAGATGACCTTCCAAGTAGCGGTACGAGGCCTTCTCTTCAGCTTGCCCAGTCCAGTGCACCGTAGTGCTGGAGCATCAGGCAATGGAGCTGCTGCCCATAGCATGTTCTATCCGACGTCCCTCAAATTGTGGCGGAAGAAGGAGGAGGTCAGCGACAGTCTGGAGCTGCTGATCAGCAGACTGGCGTCAGGTGGCCCATCGAATGCTGGTCGGATTGGGAACGGGAAGTCATGGTCGACATCTGGTGCGGAGAGCTGGCAGCAGAACACGTCGTTCAAGGCAAATCCCACGGATCCTAGTGACAGCACTGCGGAGATCCCTCCGCAAACCAGTACGGAGCTCAAGAAACAGTTGCTCCTCGATCAGCTGCCTTACATGCTACACATTCTCGCCGCAAGAAGCGCAACGAGAGATGAGCAGATCCTTGTCGATGAGATACGCAACGTTACGAGAGTGACTGGCGTAGCACCTACAGAAGATTTGAACGCGGATGCTGATGATGCCGACGAGGATGTGAGCGCCACAGAGCAGTGGTTTACAGATCGACCGGACGGAGAGTCTGCCGCACCAAAGAAGCAGAGACTGTCTGGTAAGAAGCAAGTGACGTTTGAAGCACCACAGATACCAGTCGAGTCGAGGGTGGAGAGGCTGGTAGTGCAAGACGATGATATCGTAGATGATTGATCCAGTCCAATGTTGGGGCTTTGTAGCGGGGCGTCTGGTGTACATCGAAGGGAGGTGCATAGATACCAGACGAACGTAACGTAGCTGTAACTGAATAGGTAGCAAATGATGGTCGAAGCAGAGGCACTTCAGATGTAGTTGTCACGAGTCATGCGACGTCAAAGTTCTTGATCTCACTGAGTCGTCCCTCCACGTTTATAAGATTGATCTCGACTGTCAATCTTCCAACTTTCAACTCTCCCACAACACACAATAACACCCTGCGAAATGGACTATCAAAACCGCGCAGGCTCCAAGTTCGGCGGTGGCGGTGTCGCCTCGCAATCTGCCACCAATGCAGACCGCCGCGAACGTCTCCGCAAGCTCGCGCTCGAAACCATCGACCTCGACAAAGACCCGTACTTCTTCAAAAACCACGTCGGCTCCTTCGAGTGTCGCCTCTGCTTGACAGTCCACCAGAATGACGGCTCCTACCTCGCTCACACCCAAGGCCGGAAACATCAGACGAACCTCGCGCGTCGCGCCGCGAAAGATGCGCAACTCGGCAAGAAGCAGGAGGAAGGGTACACCGGCGCAAACGCCGTCCAAGTCAAGCGGAATGTCGTGAAGATCGGACGCCCAGGCTACTCCATCGTCAAAACCCGCGATCCTATCACGAGGCAGGAGGGTCTCCTCTTCTCCCTCCAATACCCCGAGATCGCGCAGGGTGTGGAGCCTAAGGTGCGCTTCATGAGTGCGTACGAGCAGAAGCAGGAAGATCCGCCGGATAAGGCGTTCCAGTACTTGCTGGTTGCGGCGGAGCCGTATGAGACATGTGGCTTTAAGATTCAGGCGAGGGAGGTGGATCGCAGGGAGGATAAGTATTGGACGTGGTTTGATGCGGACAGTAAACAGTTTTGGTGTCAGATCAACTTCAAAACGGAGCGGGAGGAGAGGTACAGTGGTGTGCCGGGTATGGCGAGGAGGTGAGAGGACTGAGCAGGAGGATGGAAGGACAAGAAAAGACCGTGGCCCTCTAGGGCGAACAAGAAGCGACGAGCTCGCAGCGCGGTGCGCAAGAGGCAGGAGCACACCTGCTTCCAAGGGGTGCTCGTCTGGAACTGCATGCGGCTGCGCTTGCGCCTACATCAAGGCGATTTTGGAGCGACGGGGGGGATGCACGACGATGGCGCAGCGTGAGGCTCGTCAAGTCTAACTCACGAAATGACATTTACTGATCATCTTCAGGTCCAAGACCGGTGTTCTGCGCATATCCGGTGCCATTGCAGCCAACAATGAGGTCTAACCAATATGCGCTCTTGCCTGAATCGTATCCATCGGACAGCGGCGATCTGCGAACATGTTCGGAAACGTGAGGGCACACGCAATTGACTTCGTCGCGCTGGTGCCTCAGGCTCATAGTTCGCAAGGCAAACTTCATCTCCACCTTGCACAACATCACCAGCGCATATCTTCGGGCTGTGTCAGTTAAGCCGTTCCTCCTGGCCTGAACGTGCCTGGACTGTCAACCTTTCTCCACCCTGGCTCGCCTCGGCTTAGCAGCGTGACCACTAC
Organism: Dothistroma pini CBS 116487; assembly: GCA_002116355.1. Taxonomy (NCBI): domain Eukaryota; kingdom Fungi; phylum Ascomycota; class Dothideomycetes; order Mycosphaerellales; family Mycosphaerellaceae; genus Dothistroma; species Dothistroma pini. Next base: position 21,564 of record KZ108269.1, on the reverse strand, counting down.
CTGCAGCGACTATCGCTCGCCACCAGGCTGTGCCGCCGTCCGGAAGATCTTGACAACCAACCAGCGACCACGCGGTGAATTTCATGGTCGCCGGCATCTTGTTCCGATACGCTACGGAGTCACGGGATCCTCTCCCTTTTGACAGATACGCCCGGTCGCTGCAGATGGCGCCGGCCGGTGCTACAATTCACCTTCCCAATGCTCCGTCAGCTCGGAGCACCATTCCTAGCTCCCCAAAGCGACCAATGTCCCCTTGTACATCCACCACTTGGACCGTCGTGTGCTGTACAGAACAACGCAAAGGTCCTCGACACGCGCCCGCGTTATGCACCCCGCAAGTTCGACGGCAGACGCGCTGCAGTTTAGACACCAATGGTCCTGGTCGTGCGAGCTTTCTTCACACCTTATGTGATACGGCAGTGCAATTGCAGACGGTCACTTCTCTGCCTTACCGGTCATGTCCATATGTACTTATGGTCTCATCCTTGCTTGTATGATGCAAACATCCACAGCTCCGGGAGCTTGCCACTACTCACTGTGTAACGCGCGAGGATAAGTGAACGAAATTCTGCGCCCCCGACATCTTTCTGATCTTCCCACATCTACACATTCTCAATCAGCACTGCAAGCCTACTACTTTCAGCAAGTTCCACGACAACCATTTTTCTGCTTAATCGTGCAGCTTAGCGCGGCGCTCGGGAGGCGCTTTGTTTAACAGCTTTTGTACCCATACGACTTTGTGTATGTCTCAGAGCAACCATATCGATACCTTCGCTGACCGAGCGAAGACCACGATAATCGAATGGCTCGTACACCGAACGACGCGGCCGACATGTACAGCTTGTACGATAGTAACGACATTGACGACAACCAAGCACATCATGACTACGAAACGAATCAGACACCTACCGACACCGACCCAACCAGACCACCACAGCTCAATCTCGGCAATACAAGCTGTCGCTGCAACTGTGGCTGCCTTTGCTCCTCCAGCGACGACGATGGCGATGGCTCGGCCGCCCAAGTCAAGGCTGCCGCACTGAACATGCACGAGATGTGTGTCAACGACAGCAATGGCGGCCACTACGCCTCGTCCGATCCCGGCGATAACCCCATCAATGGCCAAGAAGGAGACGAACACATGATCGAAGCAGGAGACTTAGGTCCCATCTCCTCCCGCATAGTCATACGAGCTCTGGCTAGACACCGCTGCGGCTGCACTTGCCGCGCCAGAACTGTCACAGATGTGGGCCGAGAGCCATACATAACGTACCACACCCCAATCGACTCAGGCATGATGTCCCCGTCCTCCAATGTCGCCGACGCGTCCTCTCCTTCTCCCTCGGACCACAACATGTCTAGCATGACCTCATCGGTCCTGAGCCTGCCTTCGCGTGGCTCATCGATCACCTCTGGAGTTGGGGAGATGTTTATGCATGACGCGATTTTGGATCGTTTGCCGGTGCTGTATCAGCCGTTGAGGTTGACGCCTGAGTATCCCATGACTCTAGACATCACGGCGAGCGAATTGGAATCGGGGATCCGGATGGAGGAAGATCTCTGGTGAGGGCTGCATGGTGGGAGTGGCGAGGCATGTGGGATCCGGATGTGATGAGACTGGATCAGCTTGTCTGATGGTGGATTTTGTATGTTCACGGCTGGCTCCTTTGGCTTGATCAGCTTCTGTTGGATGCTTGTCAGGATGAACGGTGCGGCAAGAGGTTGTGACGTTGACGATGCCGGTGTAGTCTAGCGAACATGTTTTTAATCACGGCCGACTTCTATCTCTTGTATACTCAAATCAGATTGAGCTTAATCTTCCTCTTCCCAGAATGTTCCTCCGCTTCATCGCTAACCCGCACATTGACTTTCTCGAACAGTTCAACCTTCCTGCTCCCCTTCTCAGTCGTGATGTCGAGCGAGTAGTCCTCTTCATCAAAGACGACCTCCGGCTCCTTCTCGCCCTCCCCAGCCATGTCCTTCAGCCGGATCAGACCATCGATACCGAATCGTGGCACGAACACCACGAATCCGTTGCTGAAGATCCTCATAATAAAACCATCCTCTTCCATGATCCTGCCCTTGAGCGCTTGGCCGACGTAGTACTCCACACTTGCGCGGCCAGCCATCTGCGCATTACGATGCCGGACGTTAATGTTCTTGCAGACCGCTTCGAGTTTGCTCCGTGATTGCAAACTGGGGTCAAGAGGTTCGTACTCGATCGCTGCTGCGAGTTGTCTGTGCGCTTCGAGATCTGCGTATCGTCGGATGGGACTGGTGAAGTGCGTGTAGATTTCCGATGCGAGACCGTAGTGACGAAATTCGGGATATGCTTGTGTGCCGCTGCAGAAGTATTCGGCGCTCATCATGCATCGCGTGGCGAGGATGCGGACGAGGGTGTTGAAGAAGGGGATCTCGGCATCGATGCAGGTATCAAGACTGTCCGCGAGGGCTTTTGAGGAGTCTGTTCGTAGCTCAAGACCCTTCTTGACCTTGAGCTGGTTGCTGAGCTCCTCGAAGTTATTCCTCGGCGGTGCTGCGTGGCGTCGGAGTAGAGCTGTCTGTGGGAAGGCGGCGTAGTTCTTGCCGGCAACGGAGATGTTGGCGAGCAACATGAACTCTTCGACAAGCTGGTTGGTATCGAGAAGTTGCTTCGTCTTGACATCGACTGGATCGGATGTCTCGCTTTCGGTCTCGACTCGTACTTCCGGACTAGCGAGGTTTAGAGCACCGGCGGCCATACGCTTTGCACGGAGCTTCTTGGAAAGCATCATGAGATGGCGCATGCCTTCGGTCAAATCGTCTTGTTGTGACTTGTCGTCAATGCGCAATTGTGCTTGTTCGTAGCTGAACGCTTCACGACTCTTGATGACACTCTTGGTGAACGAGGCACTGACAATGTCTGCATTCTGATCGAGCTCCCAGAGTACACTGAAAGCATAGCGCTCGACGTATGGCTTTAATGAGCAGAGGTCCGTACCAAGCAACATCGGCAGCATGTCTATGCGTTTGTCGACGAGATAGACCGTCGTGCCACGTAGTGATGCCTCCTTGTCCATTGCGTTGTTTGGCTTGACGAAATGTGAGACATCGGCAATGTGAACTCCAACTTCGAAATTGCCGTTGGGAAGCTGCTTCGCGTGGAGAGCGTCATCGATGTCAACACAGCCAGGCGGGTCGATAGAGCATATAAGCTGATCTCTCAGATCACGCCTACCACGCCAACCTGGATCTGACGTATCTACAGGCACTTTCCAGTTGTGGCCTTCAGCAGGCAGGCAGTCCAGCACTGACTTCGGGAACGGTCGGTACTGCACATCCCACTCAAGCAGCAACGCCTCTGTCTCTGCACCCTTGGTTTCCAGCTCACCCAAGCTACGGATGAAGTGACCTACGGGATTTCGTGACTCGCGATCCCACGAATCGATTGTCACAAGCACTCGCTTCCCGAGCAAGTCGCCAGCTTGACGCGTTCGCAATCTGATCTTGGGTATACGCTTGTCCATTGGGATGAGGAAGACAGTCTGCTGCGCCCGACTTTGCTTGGCGCCTGATCGGACAGACTCTTTATCGATGTGGCCCACATATTGCCGCCAGTTGCGCTTGACAACTCCCACAACTCGAGCGGTCGGCTGCGGCTTACCTTCTGCGATCTTGCCGTGAGCGCGCTTGACTCTTTCTCGTAACGCTTTGCGTTCCTGCTCGGTGACGATGCTTTCTGTGGACTCCTCATCGTTCTCCGCATTCTCATTCTTCCCGACATCCTCTTCCTCGATGACTTTGGTTGATGGCGCTTTCCATTGATTCTTGGGTAGCACTTCCAGCACTACGACGTCGCCAGACACGGCACGATTGCTGTTCTCGCGACCCTGTATGATGAGCGACTTGTCGAACGCCGGAACATGTACCGTGCCTTCCAAGTAGTTGTATGGCGAGACATTGAAGATGCCTTGGTGCAAACTGCCAGCTTTGATGCCAGTGAGCATCGCCGACATGGACATATAGTCGGGATACAGCAGCTCTGCCTTCGCATCTCGACTGGCGCGTTGATCACGACTTGCCGCGACCATGTCAAGCAGACGATCAGCCTCGTGCAGAGATGAGACATAGTCGTGCAGGTTTACTGCAACCAATCCTTCCGACTTTGACTTCCTCAGATTCTCCTTGTCGTCTGATAGCATGACAATGGCCGGGCAACGCGCACTTTTTCGCGCGTTCACCGCTTGCTCGAGATGCTCTGCATACCAAGCACAAGCTTTTCGCACAGCTCGGTCATTCCGGTCGTTGATAGACTCGCCAGCATCTCTCGTCACATATGTCTCCAGACGGAAGTCGTTGAAGAAGACATGAAATCTCTTGTCGTCATTCTTCGTCAAGGCAATCAGCCGGTGGTAGAGTGGCAATGACCGGTTCTTGACTTCTTCCAGAACAGTCTGCAAGACAATTACATCTCTCACCGTATCCTGGGCCTCGAAGAGGTCCATTGCCGTGAGGAAGGCATTCGTATCAGGGACCAAATAATGACCATGTGGAAAGTCTTTCGTGCCGGCAGGTGTGAGAGAGAGCACGAATGGCTCCGTCTTCCCGTGGAATCCAGTCGGCGCGACGTCGATACATGCTGGGCAGAGTTGACTGGAGCATGGAATATCTTGCCGGAGGTACAGCTCCCGCACGACTTTCTGAACTTTGCCCGACTTCAACGTGCGGAGGTATGTCTTGCTGCTGAGAGTCGTTGTTGATGAAGTGGACGCATATGAGCGCTTCAACGAAGTCATTTTGGGTGAAGACTTGACTTCGCGCTGGATGCGGACAATCTCCTCGAATTGAATGATGGTTTGCCGGTTGTTGGTGATGAAGATGCCGACTCTGGTGCCAAGCTCATGCAAGTAGATTTCGGCTATATCCGGCAAGGGTCCGGAAGGTGGCGAATGTGGCTCAGCAGCGACCACCACCAGACGACTCAGCATTCCGGCGTCACCTTCGTCGTGACAACCACCACGTCGATACAGCCGTCGATATAGACAAATCCATTGCCGTATCGTGCTTAGGGTGAACTAAGCACACAGCATCATGCCTCCCATACAGGGGCTGATGCATCTGTATAGCCATGCGGCTAGATATACCAATCTCAAGACCTTGAGGTCAGTACAACCATTACGCGCAGTACAGCAGACACGATCTGACTCGGTTGCAACAGTTCGGCATTGAAGAAAGGGCTTAAGAATCTTGACGCCCACATCACTCAACCGTCAAAAGCAGCTCTCGAGCCGCTCCTCGCACGCAATGCCCCCAAGCAACCGCTGCACCCACTCGCCCGCATCCGTCAGAGCCAGTCCCGATGGTACTCGACCACGCGCCAGTCGATCGATAGCACCTTCCGCAGCGTCACCACAGGCAAGTCCGGTGTCAAGTACGACCGAGCCTCCTTCCCGAAGAGCACTATCGGCAATTACGTCCGATCGTCGTCCGGCCGAGCACCATTCGCCTCGACGCTCCGACCGAACTTGACCGGCGGCGCACTCGGCAGGACAGCAGGAGGATACTCGTCGGGCGGTGCAGGAGGAGCAAGATACTTTTCCCACTCGCCAGCTGCACAAGCGCAAGTCGTGCACAATGTCTCGCAGGCAGTCAGGGCATTCTTCGTCTCCGGCCAGAAGGCGCAGTTCGATGGAGTGACACAACACGGCGAGAAAAAGTTCAAGACAGTCTCTGCCCTGCAGGAAGAGACCGGGCGTAGGATGAGGGATCTCCCAAAGGCCACACCTGGATCTTGGATCGACTTCTCCGTCAATCCAACCATCACCGCTCTAACCTCGCTCAGCTCCGTCGCTGGCTTCTCAAGTGAGAACGTTCAGGCCAACCACTTGAACACCGATGGTCTTCTCGACGTCCTGTCGGTCGATTTCTCGCGTGCGCTGAAGGATCTGGCTGCCGTGCTGAACGATCTGCGGCGTCTGTCCGTGCTTGGAGATCTACCCATCACGTATCAAGGTTCACATCTTCGTGTGCACTTCCCAGGCTGCGACGCCGAGTCGATCGAGCAATTGTGCGATGAGCTGAACGTTCAACGTGGCACGGTGGTTCAAGACGAGCACTTCGATGCCTTTGCCGGCACCGAGATTGCACTCCTCTTCCCATTTGCTCCAAGTAACGGCGGGTCCATCACCGAAGACTCGTGCTACGAGGCCCAGTTGTTCGAAGAGGGGAAGCCGCTGATGGCTGCACAACGACATGTGATCAGTCTCGACGACATGCTCTCATGTACGCAATCACCAGCCTACTCGACACAATCTGACACGGGCTTTGAAGAGATGCTCGACCAACAAGAGATGCAGAATCCGTGGCTGTCAAGCCCATCCGGGTACCAGTCGGTACAATCAGGCAGTATCTACGGCAGTGATAAGCACAGTCCACTGGAATATCAGGGTTTCGAAGGCATCTACAAGTTCATTGAAGAGCTGGACTCGGTCAGGAGATGAATGTGATGTGATGATTACGGCGCGGCGTTGACTGGTCTTGGAAATAAGCTACTATCTCGGCTGAAGAATGATATCCCCACTCCATATGTTGGAGTTGCAATGAAGTCAAGATAGAGACAGTACCAATGTGTACAAGAGGACACGGAATGAAATTACAATTTCTGCAAACCCTTTCCTGCTGTCTGCGGAACACTTTCACTGAACACCATCGCAGCACCTTCTCGATATTGTACCTCATGTCTGCCCTTGAGCTCTGCAGCGGCTGTCCACTGTCAGTCGTCTCAGGACGCATCTTGTGTCTCTCAGATCAAATTTTCGAGATAGGCGCGCTGCTTCCTAATAAGCAGACGGTGCTCAAAACTAGCCCCGGCTGGCGACGAATGTAACTTCATCTTCTTCCCCAGTAGTCGGATGAAACGAATCTGGCTCTGTTGACTCCAGGACACCGCCCGATATGGGGTGGATTCGTCCACTCTCTATCTGTCCAACATTCGTGCCATGATTCCGACAATCTCAGCTCGGTGGTGCCCTGTGACGCCGTCGTGTTGGCGCTCGCTTTTCACAGATCCATTCTCGCAAGGCGATCTGTCGGTATAGCGAACCAGGTTAGGGTAAAGAGGGTGGCGAGGACGATGACCACCGTGTGGTCTATCGAATGGAGATGGAGATCGCACTTGCCCGTATTGTGCACCTTTCCGTTCCCAAGGAGCGCTTGTTGCAATCAGGAATGCCCGTCCTCTCCACCGGCGGCAGCCTGAACGTGACACTTGGCCACAATAGGTGTTTTGCTTAAGTGCTCAGGTGCCTAGGTGCTTAAGTGCTTGAGTATTTACGATTTACGAAGACCTTGCTACTCGTTAGTAAGACACGGTAGCGAGACATAGTAGTTAGACTAGCTTATAGATATTCGTACTACCCGAAGTATAACTATCTTATAGATATTAGTTAAGACGTTAGATAGATATATTTTGAGCTTAGGTACCTTAGCTAGTATAGTAAGGATATATAGCTAACAGACCCAGCTTATAGGTATCAAGGGCTATTCCGTGTCGTTTAGGGCCGCTACTATGTAAGGACTTAAGCACTTAAGCCCTAAGAGCTTGAGTAAAACACTATATTATGGCCAACTGACACGTTCAGGCTACGAGGCACCCCCGCGTTGACGGGGTGGCCGTCCCTTCTCCTGTTGTGTGCGTTTTCTGCTTTGCATGGTATTATTTTGCTTTTGCGGCGGGAATACAAATCCATACCTGTCGCCGCCATGCTAGGGATGAACTCATGCCAGACTGTGTCGGTTGCTGCTAGTAACTCTCCCTTCTTGATCTTTAGCATGGGTGGAATCAGCGCGATTGCCAGAGCTTGATCGGTGTAAAGCTTGTTCGCGACCTCGTCTGGATTCTAATGGCTGGGGAGATGGTCGCAACATCCAAAATACGCATGTCTGGACCAAAAAAGAACCAGCATCGCCATAGCTTTGCGATTGCAAGGTCGCACGATAGGCCAAGTTCCCGGGCGGGATCGTATAAAAGCTTTCTCAGGCCTACGTTAATGCTCTCGCGGCGGTTAATGACACACGGTATAGCTGGACAGCCTAGCGTCAGCTTGTAGAGTTCTTTCCATGATGGTGAAATAAGTGTTGGAAGCTTCAGTTCTTGCGGCGTCGCTCTGGGACTTGAAAGCGGTCTTCAATACTGACATCTACTTCCGACAACCCGAGTGAAAAGTCGCAGTGTTCTTCGGCTCTATTGGAGAGATGGGTGAGCATGTCACTTCTGCAGTCTTCAGATGTCGCCATGGGGCTGGTTCTTTCGACGTCTTCGAGGATAGACATGATAAAAGGCTTGTCATTGGACATCGAAAGATCCTCTTCGTGCACTACTAGATCGAAGCCAAGCTGTCTAGTGCGAACCTCGAGCTGGTCATCGTCAAATGAGCAATTAGCATGCGGCCATCGTTCTCGGGTCAGCTCGGAGCTTGGGCATCGACCAGCCTGATCCCATTGTGAGGACAATCTCTTGGCAGGACACATCTCGCTGCACCACTCTTCCCACTATGCCTTTGGGTCTCGCTTGGTCAGAGTGCGGATCGCGCGTCGCATCTTTTCACCGTCCTTTCGAGACATCACGTCACCCTCGTATCTCAAGCTGATGTGATCTAGCTCCATGATCACTGGTGCATAGACCTCATCAATATACGATCGCCAATCTGCAAGCGCTGCGCAGGCGGCGTTCTCAGTAGTATAGTACTCAAAATCAACCTTGAAACTTCGCATTCTTGCGCTTTCCAGATATCACAACCACTGTTTGAGATTTGGCCACGTGCCGCTCCAGGCGGCGATATCCAAATGAAAGCGAATTGGGGAATTGGGGCGAGATGCGAGAGTCGCCAGCGCTGCATTACTCAGCTGGTTGAGGCATTTGACGAGTTGAGTGAAGTTGTGGTTGTATACGGTAACGTCCAGCGGCCGGACATGGTAGGCAATTTCAAGGATCTCTGAGTAGATTTGATGACTGACCAGAGCTATGGAAGATACTTCATGCAGAAGTGTCAGAAAGTGATGCCACATATCTGATTTGATCTCGCGGGAGTGCCAGGAGAGAAGAGTGCGAGGTACATCGGCGATGTGTTCGTAAATGGCGTCGCGTAGCTCTCTTGGTAGTGCGAAAAAGTGCGAGACGACCATTTGATGGCTCTCTGCTGGCGGCGTAACGTTGTTGATGGCATCTTTCGACGTATGGGACCATAGCTTTCTGAGAACCTTGCGAAGCATCTCGACGTTGGGTGGATGTTGCAGTCTTCATGGACAGTGGATTTGTGCTTTGAGCGCGAAGCTGTGACGACCTCCTGGGCGTGCAGGAGCAAAGAAGCAAGGTACATGTACCGAGAAGATGGCACTGGGAGCTGTGAACGTGATCAAGTAAGCATAATACTGCGATCATCACGCGGAGTACACAGGACACTTCCAGTCAGCACCGCGCGTTTCACTCCGTCGGGCAGTCTCGAGGACCTCCAGAATCCTTCTGACCTCCTCGCGAAGTCGCTGACTATCAGGTCCGTGATCCATGACATGTCTGACTACCTCCACGTATCGACCAACCGATCGAGGCCGCCAGCCACCGTCTGTCCACATGCTTTCAGCGCGGTACACGTAATCGACATTGGCACCCATCTCTGTCGCAGCGTCGCTGCGGTTGAGCCATCGCGGCAGCGTACGGGAAGCGCTCCTCACGTGATAGCCGTGTCGCCGAGATTGATGAGGAAGGTGACGATACGGCTGAGACCGAAATTTCAACATTGGACGTGTAGAGGGACGTTGGCCAGTGCAAATTGAGAGGTGTCCTCCGTAAATATGCTTATTCACCAGGACTAATGAAAGAATGAGGACGTCTTGGACTGACTGCCTGAGCTTGGTCCAGAGCCTTTACTGTGTTTGGGTGGAAGAAAGTGCAGCGTGAAAGCAGGTGCAGTTCCCAAGATCGTGGTCTCTGGGGCTCGGGCCGACGGCAGCGATCTGAAACCAGGGTCTTCGCTTGAAAAAGTTCGGGTTGAGGCAAGTGTCCTTCGATCATTCTTGGAAAGCACAACATTGTAACAGACTTTGCACGGCAACAATGTCGAGAGTCAACGGAGTCAAGCGCAAGGAGGCGCCATCGGAGGTACGCAAGAGCGACAAGAAGCAGAAGACGTACGACCCGAAACTCGCCAAAGCAGAAAAGAAGCGATCGCATCTTGAACAGGCCGCCAGAGACAACGACGAGGACTTCGAAGGTCTGTCAGACAACGATGGAGGTGCAGCACAGTCGTCCAACGGCGTACAGTCAGAGGAGCCGAAGAAGTTCAAGCTGGAAGGAGGAAAAACGTCAGCAGAGGCACACGCAGAGCAACGACGAGTCGCCAAAGAACGAAAGGCAGCAAAGCCGCACGCCGACATCATCCAGCGAGCGAAGCAGCTATGGGAGAGACTGCGCCGGAAGTCGCATGTTCCCAAGGACGAGAGGAAAGAGCTGGTGGCGGAGTTGTTCAGCATTGTCGAGGGCAGGGTGCGGGACTTCGTCTTCAAGCATGACAGCGTGCGTGTCATCCAGTGTGCCATCAAATACGCGCGACCAGAGCAATTGAAGACGATTGTGAAAGAGCTACAGTATGACGTGAAGGAGCTGGCCGTGAGCAAGTACGGCAAGCACTTGGTCGGCAAGATGGTCGTGGAAGGAGATCGCGAGGACAAGGACTTGATCATCCCCCAGTTCTACGGGCATGTCAAGAGGTTCATCAACCATCCCGAGGCAAGCTGGATCATGGACGACATCTACAGACAAGTTACCACACCCAAGCAGAAGGACATGCTGCTACGGGAGTGGTATGGCACAGAGTTTGCACTGTTCGGGCAGTCGAGACCTAATGCATCGGATGAGCAGACTACCTCCGACCTGCGCAAGATCCTGGAAGAGACACCCGAGAAGCGCAAGCCTATATTGGGATACCTGAAACAGATGATCGACAACCTCATCCAGAAGCAGAAGACGGGCTTCACGATGCTGCACGACGCCATGCTACAGTACTTCCTCGCGCTCGAGGCAGGCACTGAAGAGCACTCTGACTTCCTCGAGATCCTCAAGGGCGACATCGATGCTGAAGCAGAAGGCGGAGGTGGTGATCTCTACCGCAACTTGGCATTCACCAAGAACGGCTGCAAGATCGTCTGCTACGCTCTCGCCTATGGCTCAGCAAAAGATCGCAAGGTCATTCTCAAGTGCTTCAAAGACCATGTCGAGACCATGGCTTATGACCAGTACGCCAAGTTGGTGCTTGTCGCTGGACTCGATCTGCCCGACGACACCAAGATGACCTCCACATCGATTTTGCAAGATCTCCTCGGACTGAAGATGGACAACACCACGGAACGGTTCGACCGCCTATCAAATATGATCACGAACCTCAATTCCCGGCTGCCCATCCTTTACCCGCTAGCCGGACCTGCAAAATGGCTTGTCAACAACGCCGAGAAAGAGTTTACGGAAGAGATTCACAAGATTCGGGAGAAAACGTCGAAGAAAGCACCGGAAGTTCGCAGACAAGAGCTGATTGCACATGTCTCCGCGCCACTGCTTGAGTTCATCGCTGAGCGGGCGCAGAGCCTGGTTACTTCATCGTTTGCTAGCCAAGCCGTGACTGAGATCCTACTCGAGTGCCATGACAAGGACAACACTCAGCGGGAGGCGGCCAAGAAGGCTGTCGCCGCATTGGTAGAGGGCGATCCACTCGAAGAAGGTCACATTGCAAAGGACCCGGCAGCAGGCCGAATGCTGCGTACACTGGTATCTGGCGGGGTGTTCGATAATAAGACGAAGAAGGTGAAGCTCGTTGAGCCTCGACTCGGCTTTGGTGAAACGTTGTATCCAGTCATCAAGGATAAGTTGGCGGACTGGGCATGCTGCGACTCCAGCTTTGTGGTGGTGTCTTTATTGGAAAGCGAGGAGGTCCCCGAGAAGATCAAGAAGGAAATCAAGGCGGTATTGAAGACGAGCGAGAAGCAACTGAAGAAGGTAGTCGAGGGCGACCAGAGTGTAAAGGAAGAGAAGGGCAAGAAGGCGAAGAAGCCGCAAGGGAATGCTGGTGCGAGGATTCTGCTCGAGAAGATTTAATGTACAGGTTCTATACTCAAGGGATCCGCTCGGTCGGAGGAAGGTGCTAGTGTACAGAAACCTCATGGCCTTGACATCCAGAGCCAGACCGTTGTACTTTCGAGGTGCTTCGCTGGTTGCCGCGCCGAGCAGCGCATATACCTGGCAAGGTCAATCAGCCACTGTTTGACTCACGGCTTCGATGCCCAGTCGTTCTTGAGTCGTCTCTACCATCCACCTGCAGCCCACTTTGAGTGCGTCGGCCTGCTGGCCTTGAGGTGGCAGTCCTTTTCTTTGTGGCCACTGAAGCCACACAGAAAGCATTACCGACGACGCCGAGTCCGTCTTGGACGATAAACTTCGGGGCGGTAGTCGGACTCCTGCTTGAAGTCGTTGAAGTCGAAGTGGTAGTCTGGGGGGAAAGTGGACCTGGGTTGCTTGGTGCTGGTATGAGCGGTTTGCGAGGGTGAGGCTCCCCAGCCTGTGGTTTGTTGCTTAACTGTCGGACCGTCCCATCCGCCATCGGCCTCACGGTTTTCGTCCTTGAAGTTGTTGAAGATGAAGCTGTGGGCTGCGCCCTTCCGCTCTTCTTCGCAAGCGCGAGCGGTCTGCGAGGGTGAGCCTCCCCAAACCCCGGGGGAAGTCGATGGTGGCGTGGTGGCCCAGCCGTCAGTTGACTCGCTCTCGTGCTCAGGGCTACTGAAGTTGGAGCGCTTCCGCCGCTCCTCGAGCTTGAACTTGATAACGCCCAGTCTAGACCGAGGATCCGCATGGCTGGCCTTCTCATGCTCGTTGACGATGGCAAGAAAAGATGTGGCCATCTTGGGACACGAAGGTTGCGAGAGGCCGAGATCGAGGATGGCGGTGCCGAGAGATTCGAGGTGCTGGATCAGGGAGTTCGGAGCATTCATTTCCACAGTCCTATCGCTGAGCTCGAGGGCGGAGATGCGCTTCTCGAACTCGGTGATGCGAGCGCTGTCAGTCGTAGCGTTGGGACTTGAAGTACCACCCGCAATTCCAGACTCGAACATGCTACCGACGTCCACGTTGGCGCCCCAGTCGTTGCCAATAGAGGTGGGAGCGATAGATTCCCCCTCAGCCCAGCATCTGCATCTGCGGAGGCAGCAGCCATAGAACTTGCAGTAGTCATTGGAGCCGCTACTCTCGTCACATGGCTCGACCCATCGGAGTCTTGTGGCCGTAGATGGAGGCTGCAGATCGCCCGAAAAGTGGTAAGGCTGCCCAGCTTGCTCGCTCGACGGCTCAAGATCGCCCCAACGCGCCTCCTTCTCTGGGCTTGCGACCTGACTGGAGCTACCTGCGCGGCTTCTGACGCCCCATCCGCCAGTCTCAGACTCAGCACCACTGCCACCATCGTCTCAGTCACTGGACTCAGACTTGAGGCCCGGAAATGTGGGAAGCAAAGCTTCAGAGTTCGGGCTGTTGATATTCCAGGCACTGAACTATTTGGATCTTGAAGCGTCCCAACCACTATCGCTCCAACGTCATGCTCGCTGTCGACGGTGCCAATAGTGTCGTTGGCACCCAACCGCCCGGCTCACACGTAGAAGTACCCCAGCCGCTGGCATGACTTGTCTCAAATGGACTTCCGTGTTAGGAATGACCGAACGCATGCGGCTCATGAGGCTTGATAGCGGGATCCAGACTCGATGGCTGTCTGCTGCTCTTGTGACAAGCACCCAAGTTGGGCGCCTCGCTTACGTTGTCTCCCCCCAAGTTACGAGTCACTTTACGAGCGCTTTGCCAGTGCCCCGACCGCCGTGCGGTCTGCCCAAGCTCGAAGATGTCGGAGCGTAGGCACGCAATTTTCCTGATCCAGGCAAATCTTTCGAGATGTGCGCGAAGTCTGCTTCCCGCCCCTGCTTCTTGAGCTGATGATCGTATGGCGAAGTGAAAGGCTTCATGTCTCTTCGGCGAGAGGAATTCATGCGCGGCGGCGGTATGGTGAAGTCACAGATGTTCGCGGACGGAGGACTCGGATTGCGGAACGTGGATGACTCGAAGCTGGTGGGAGGGTATTGCATGCCTGTCGGAAAGCCTGGTGGTGGTGGCAAGCCGTATAGATAGTCGTGCGGATGCAATTGCTGCGATGGCACGTTCGAATTCTTGACTGGTGGGTACGAGAAGTACGGTTAGTACGGTTGGTAAATAGGCCACGTCTGCGATGCAGTCAGTATGTGCACACAGCTCGAGTATCTCCGGTCATACAATGTTGTGTGGTGATGCTGTATGCTTTTGAGAGGCTGTGGTGGTTGTGGTATAAGGAGTTGGCGCGAAGTCTGAGAAGGAGTTGGCGCGAAGTCAACCTGGCTTCTTTCAGAGTAGTAGGCGAAGGGAGATGTTCGTTTATGAAGTACGATCACATGAAGATTCGCCGATGACGCAAGATTTTGCTGAATGCAGGCGAACCGGCATGTGCTTTCGCCAGAACTCTTGTGATGGAACGGCGATTCACTAAAGGCCGTGCTGCTGTAGGCCCCTACACATTTGTGGTCAAATGCGTCCGGCGTAAGCACTTCAGACCGTAAAGTCACGCCAGAGTGTAAGGTAGCAGGAACGTGGTGCTTGCGAGACTGTCAACACGAGACACGTACACATAGAGAAGACCATGACTGGGTGCTTATAAGATCTAAAGCTACCGTCAAGTCCGCGATTTGCGTGTGCTCATGCTACACACGTTGCGTGCTCTGCGCAAAACAACGCTTTGACACATTCCCTCATCCCCAGCCTATGTTGGCCCCTCTTCACGAGCCATTGTACTTCACCCACTCTTTGGCCTCTTCCAAGGCCCTCTCACGCTGGTCGAGGATAGCGATGTTGGTAATGACCCGCTCTCGTAGAGACCATAGGTCGTCATCCGTGCCCTGAAAGTTGCCATCGTCACGATAGTTTTGGATGAGTTCGCTGAGCTCCTGGTAGTGCTGGAAGAGCTCATCTCGGGAGAAGGTCGTGTCGATACGAAGCTCTTGCTTGAACTTGCGCTCCGTTTTGGCTTGGAAGTCCTTATATACGTTAGCTGAGTGTCGCTCGATTGGCCGTGATATGACTTACCGCGCTGTACTGTGGAGCGAGCGCACTCGTCTTCCTGACCACATTGCTGCCTTGCTCGTCGTCGATGTTGCTGCGCCAGATTTGCAAATCTTGCAGCTCGATGTGGTGTCCGTTCGTCTGGTGCAGTCCCGACTCGACGATCTGCTCTAAGCTCTCCAGTCTGTGCGCGAGCAACGTGTCCTCGCCACTTGTGCCTCCGGGTGCCTTGATGTCAGAAGTCGTGTGTTGTGACTTGCCGTTAATGACCTGGAGAGCATTGATTTTCATGTCAGCAGAGCGCGCCTCCAGGTCGGCAAGTCTGTCCTCATGTCTGTTGAGTATGACTGCGATCTGGTTGGCATACGTTGACGGAGGACCTCCCTCTGCATGATCGTCCGAGGCTGTGCCATCGTCAGAAGATTCGTAGTCGACGAGATTTGGTGCGCGACTTCCTCCTAGCGCAGAGCCATTCGGCAGGTGCGCAAGCTTGTCCAGGGTCATCTTCAAGTGAGCGTTCTCTTCCTCCAGTCCGCCGCATCTCATGGTCAGATCCTCGACCTGTGAGCGAAGCGTATCGATGACGTCCTGCTGAATGAGCTCGGTCGGTGTGAAGTTGTGCTACGAAGGTGTGAGAATAGCGACAGTTGGCGGATCTGTATCGCTTACCTTGATGCTGGCGGAGACTATTGAATTGGGGCCAGAGGGCGCTCGTGGCTCGTCCTCTATGTTCGCGGTGCTCAGCACGAGGGCGCGTTCGTTGTTGGTAGATGGTGCCGAGGCAGCGGATCCATTGATCTTGCGTTGAAGATGAGGCGGTATCGCCTTGCGGGCGGGCGTCATGGTGGCGGTTGATGTCTGAGTTGGTGTTGGAAGCGTGCCGCTCTTGCTGTCTGAGGAGGAAGATGAACTTGAGTGGCTGGGTTGGCTGCTGCAAGCGAAGATCAGTGCAAACGGGCCACACGAACCGCCACCTGTGACCAACAGCACTACGCCATCTGCATGTGACCGGCAAACACTACACTTCACTCTGCTGTCACTTCTACATCATTCCAGCCTTATGTTGATTCGCAGCTCTGATTCGCCAAATGTGATGCTCGTGCATCGAAATGTGACTGTGATTTACCGCAGAGTACACGCAAAGAGTATGCAGAGCGTGGCCTCTACAGGCCTGGACCGCCGCCGCATACCCTTATATTTTCCGACCTGCTGTAGCAGCTCTCCCTGCTTCTTGAGCTTCGTGTTATCAGAAACCCTCCTGGCCTGGCGACAATGACATCTGTCGGTCGAGACCCTGCAGTAGCGCGTCCACTCTACACACTGCCATAGGTCTCGTCGCACAGTATCGCGAGAGTCGATGACGGAAGATCAATATGTGAATGTTGAAGACGTGAAGTTCAAACGGCGTACGGAGCTCGGCCATGCCACGTGAGAGCGCGATCC
The DNA here is from genome assembly GCA_002116355.1 of Dothistroma pini CBS 116487. Lineage (NCBI taxonomy): Eukaryota > Fungi > Ascomycota > Dothideomycetes > Mycosphaerellales > Mycosphaerellaceae > Dothistroma > Dothistroma pini. Next base: position 4,973 of record KZ108269.1, on the reverse strand, counting down.
ACATCTTTGGCCAACGGTCGCCCTGCATCTTGATGCGCGCTACCCCTGGGCCGTAAGCCTGGGGTTGGCGTGTGAGCCTTGAAGTCTTGCCTGGAGTCCGCAGGGAGACAACATCACCACACAGGAACTACGCCACACGATCCTACTCGCAGGGTAACAACGATCCTTATACGCACCGAGCAGTGCAGCCACTCATTTTGAACACTTACTACAACAACATACGACAGCCTCAGCATTGCATCAGTTCCTCACTATCAGCATTCCTCACCAGGCATCTCCGTAATGCGCACGACATACGCGCTCGCGGCTGCCCTGGTGGCATTCCCGGCAGTGCTCGCCGCTGAGAAGGGCATGATGGGCTTCTCGCTTGGCACAAAGAAGACGGATGGCACTTGCAAGTACCAGGCAGACTACGAAGCAGATTTCGAGGCCATGAAGAGCAACACCGGCGCTACCGTCGTCCGTGGCTATGCCGCCTCCGACTGCAACTGCGCGCAACAGATTCTCCCAGCTGCAAAGGCGCAAGGCGTCAAGGTCATTCTAGGCGTATGGCCAGATACCGATGAAAGCTTCCAAGCGGACAAGAAGGCACTTCTCGCATATGTGCCGCAATACAAGGACCAGGTTTATGCTGTGACGGTTGGGTCTGAGACTCTCTATCGTGGAAACTTCACTGGCGAGCAGCTTCTGGACAAGATTAACGATGTCAAGGAGGCTCTTGGTGGGGATGTGAAGTGTGGCACTGCGGATTCGTGGAACAAGTGGAAGGACGGCACTGGGGACCCTATCATCAGGGGTGGTGTCGACCTGATCTTGGCCAATGGCTTCTCGTACTGGCAGGGCGCGGCCGCTGGTCGCGATGCCATCGATGTCTACTTCGACGATATGCAGCAAGCCCTCGGCCACATTCAGGAAGTGTCTGGCAGCCTTGACAAGATTGAGTTCTGGAATGGCGAGACTGGGTGGCCAACTGATGGTGGCACTGACTACGAGGCCGCAAAGGCAGGCACTGAGAACGCCAAGCAGTTCTATCAGGAGGCATACTGCGGTCTGCTTGACTGGGGAATCAACGCTTTCTACTTTGAGTTGCTCGATGAACCATGGAAGCCAAAGTCTGTTGGTGACAACGGTATGGCTCAAGATGAGGTGAGCTCTAGCAATCTCTTGGGCTTTTGCTGTTTGTACTGATTCTTTACAGACTCACTGGGGTGCCATGACTGCCGACCGCCAGGCCAAATTCAACCTCGGGTGCTAGAGGCACCGCGCATTGAGGTTGGGACGAGATACTGACTCTACATGAGCACATGACTATCTACAGCGGTGGGAGCGAGTTGGATTTGGGCGGCATGGCGGGAGTTTTGGGGCTTTGTGACTCTCAGCCAAAATTGGACAGATACGGGAGCGAGTAATGACAAATTCCGACCTGTACATTTCGACTGGAAGGGCCGTGGGTATCGTTCTGAAGTCTGCTTTTGAAACTCCACAACGCCATCGCTTGAAGGTGTTGAGCTTTGTTGCGTTCAATCATCGAAGCCACCAAAGTCGCCGTTGTCTCCTGCAGCTTTTTTTTCTTCTTCCGCCTCGTTCTCTTCTATCGGCTCAGCCCACGCTTTCCCATCCACCAACCTATCGTCCTCAATCTGCTCTCCTGCGCGCACTCTCACGCTCTTGACCAGGCTGTCCTTGCTCAACGTTCGCACCGGCTCCATCACATTCTTCACCGGCGTAACCCTCTCGACATCCACTTTCGCCAACTCCTCCACCCAGACATCCAATACATGCAACCTCAATCCGACCGGTACTTTTGCATCCCTCGCACTCAGTGGTCCTCCCTCTCCACTCACCACCGCGTTATAGTCCTTCACAACTTCCTCGCTCCACTGCGCCTTCTGACACACCGCGAATCCCTTATTGACATGGCACCGTATCAGGTACAAGTACTTATCCATCCGCAAAGAGTCTATCCCTTTCCACTCCCTACTTATCGTTGTCCAGAACGCTCCGATCCACGCAACTTTCCTGGAGAATGTAGTGAAGCAATCTGCCAGATCTGCCAAGTCGCGCGCGAGTCGTTGTTGGTTCCGCGGTTTGTCGGACATGAACATACTGTAGTAGAGGCCTTTCCAGATTTTCAGAAGGTCAAGTGGTGTGAAGGTCTGAGGGCGCGTGAGGTATGTGCGGAGCGATTCGAGGGCTTGGTCGCGGGTTGTGCGGTTGGAGGAGGCGAGGCTTTTGATGAAGGGGTTGTTGGATGTGGAAGATTTAGTTGGTGTACGGGCGGAGACGGCCATGGCGAGTGTGTTGGTGCGCTGGCGCAGATTAATCGTTGACGTCCTAACGGGAAGAAATTCTTGAACTTTAGATCTGGCGGAGATAGAGTTGCCTCGCTTGTTTAGATCGTTCAGCCGGGCGCACAGCGCGCCCAGTGGTATGTGTTTCTTGACATATATCAGGAGTCTTGTTACCGAAGTGGAGTATATAGACAGCGTATAGAGTACTTAGAATCTCTAGAAAGTAAGAGATTAAACTATCTACTTTCTTATATAGATAGTATTAATAAGAACTAGATAAGTATAGCTATCTTAGTCTAAGGTAGTCTATAAATCTTATAACAGAAAAAGCTGCTTAGCTAAGCGAGACGCGCTATAATCTCCTAGTTACGCTTAGTTTTATACTCTACTTTACTCTTAAGACTATCTTAGTAAATAACGATCGCGAGACCGCCGTAGACAAACGCACCTGAAAAGAGGCTCAAACCACCCATAGAGGCCTGTAATAGCTTAATAAGCTAAATGTCTTCTTTAAGCTCAACTTTTTCGACCTCTATTCGAGCTTCCTACACAATTAGAGCGGAAGACGTTGCGGACGTCCTCTGCCACCGCAAAGTCGGACAGGTGAGCCTGAACACACTACGAACTGCTGATTCGCGCTGACAAGTGTTGTAGAGGGAGGAATACCTCGTACGCTGGACGACGCACCCGTCAACGCCTGTGCCGCCAAGCGCGGCATGTTCGTGGCACGCACTGCCTGACCTCTACAAGTGCTTGCACCATGTCCAGACTTACATCGAGAACGCGCAAGCCAAATACGACCTGAGCACACTGAGTTCGACATTCTTACTCGGTCCAAATCGAAAACGAAAATCACCTGAGGCGGACCCAATCCTAGCACGTGACCTCACTTCAAGTGGCCTTCTTGTTCCCGGAGCGGAACGACCACCTTCGCCAGCCCAGACAGCAGAGATCAAGGCCGAGCCCATCGACGTATACGATGAAGGACCACGTGTCTACAATGCCGTACTTCAGCGCAAAGAGGGCTATCTCGTTGCCAGAAAGCCGGCCGATTGGAAGGAGCGAGCTGACATCGCCAAAGTCAACTGTCGGACCTTGCCAACGGAGGCTATGATTGGAGTCGCGAAGAGAACACCGGTCTCGCAAGCTGAGTCTGCCATCAGGCACAAGTTCATGCGCATGCTGGGAAAGGTCAAAGGTGTCGAATTGGAGAACAAGGTCGACACTACAACTCCGTCTCTGAACTTCACTTTCGTCAACGAGTATGTCCTACGAGATGGGATATACGCACAGCCTCCCGAGACCTTCGAGGGCTGCGTTCGAAAATGCAAACCAGACATGGGCCAAAATATCGGATGCGAATACACTGCGTGCTGCGAGTGTCTCGAGTATGCGGCCGTTGACGGAAAAAGCCTACAGAAGAAGGATCCAAATTTGTACGAACAGTACATGTCAGCTAAAGCCGCCGGCCAGACAATGGATACTACTGGCATGCCGAAAAGATTCCCGTACAAGAAGGCAAGCGTTGGCGACAGCAAAAGACCTCAAACGTTGCAAACCTTCTATCGTCAGGAACGATTTGCAATCTACGAGTGTAACGACAACTGCCGGTGCGGCCCAATCTGCAAGAGTCGCGTTGTCCAGAAAGGACGCAAAGTCCCGCTCACAGTGTTCAAGACACCCAACCGTGGCTGGGGCGTGTATTGCAGCGAAGATCTCATCCAAGGAGAATTTATAGATACCTATCTTGGTGAAGTCATCACCAATGCCGAGGCGGACAAACGGGAAGGCAAGTTTGGCAAAGAGAAGAACTCTTATTTCTATTGGCTCGATAAATTCATGGGAGATCCGCTCGATGGTGCCCAGGAGCTGACCGAGGAGATGTGTTATGTGGTTGATGGCCAGTACATGGGCAACGCAACGCGATTCATCAACCACTCGTGCGAGCCCAACTGCCGACAGTACACTGTCAGTTATAACAAGAACGACATCCGCCTGTACAATCTAGCGTTCTTCGCCTACGAAGACATCCCAGCAGGCACCGAACTCACCTTCGATTACCAGGACGAAGATGAGGTTGAATACGAGTTAGCGGTTCAACTGCGCGAGCAGGCTGAACGCAATCCTGGGAGTGAGGGCCGGATACGATGCAATTGTGGTGCACCAAAATGCCGTGGATTTCTTTGGTGATCAACGTGCATGAACGTTGTAGATCATCCACATGAGTTGGAGGTGCCAGAAGTAAGAAGCATTCAAAGGTAGCATCTTCATTATCATCCAGTGCACGGTCGACTTGCCAACGTTACCACGTATACTTTGTTTCTCGGAACATTGCAAAGAGCGCCTTGCTATTTGCGCCCGTCCCGAGAAGTGAATCATGCTTCAGTGACCACAGTCCAGCTCGACGCTTCACGTTGCTAATTGCATTCTACAGGTAGCATTTCAGCCATGCTGCCGCGGTTCCATGCAGTGGTGCTCGAAGAGCGCGGCGCACATCATTGGCGCACAAAACGTTAAATGTTCTCGCCTATATGTCCTAAGGCGTACGTAATTAAACAAAGCCTAGTACATTGAAAGTCTAAGCTATATTTACTTCAATAGCGCTTGTTTTACTAAAAATTAAAAGACTATATACTATAATATCTACTAACGTAAAGTACTAGTAAGCTAGCTAAACTAGTT